>LIAE01007321.1:24704-52257 GCA_002287525.1 Diploscapter pachys
TGTTGGAAATGTAAAATTATGGTTCGTTGGGTTTTTTCTCCAAGAATTACCAATTCAAAAATTAGCTTATTACATTGCGCCATTTTCAATTCCATCTTTATCTTTGCCCACTTCACACCTCCCTCTGCCTCTGGCAAAATGCTCTCGCTAGATGCGCTCTCTTCATATTTCACGTCTTTCTTCCACCACTTGTCCGAGCAGGTCAGGCATTTTGGATTTGCCCGCAAAATTATCGATTCTCGAAACTTTGCTTGTTTTTGTGAAAATTTCGGCATATTTTGGTTGGATTCCTTATCAATTTTCCAGTTTTATTGAGTGTTCATTGTTGTGTAGTATTGCCTTGGCCCCTATTCTCTGCTCATTTCTCTGTCCCTCTTCATCCCCACTCTATTTCCACATTTCTCTCGTTCTCTCGTCCCTCTGCCAAACAACTTCGACCTTCCTCTCTCTCGTTTTGTTGACGACTACTCTCGGCATTTTTCTTTATCTTTCCCCTTCGAACGGTCCGCAAAACAAATCGAGTTAGGGATCGATAACTCGACTTTTACTGATCCTTTGACAAACTCGATAATTTTGTTCAAAAGATTTGCGTATTTCCAAGATGCTGAAATTCTATTTACACTTCTGAGCTAAATTAAAATTTCGAATCATCTGAAAATTTTGCTACTTCACAAAATCGAAATTTCTCTTAGCCCTGCTCTAAATGGTTTTTCCTGTTCTTTCACCGAACTACGTGTTAGTTGCGCGTCCTTCCCCTTTCACGCCTTGTTTATAATCGGTCGATTTGTTGTCATTTGAGTGATTTCAGTTGCAAATGTCGCCCGCTCCAATTCGTGCTCTCGTCACCGGTGCAGCCGGACAAATTGGCTATTCCATCGTCATCCGCATCGCTGATGGAACTGTTTTCGGCAAGGTAGGAAATAATTCAGGAAAAAAGGTTGTAAAATTCTAAAATTGAAAAATTCAATTTTTCCCTGAAAACTTTCGGTGGAATTCGAGAATTTTTTACCAGCTTGTAGCGTTTGAAAAGATTAGATGTTTTTTTTCGTTTTCTCAAATTTATAAATATTCCAAATTGCCAAAAATCAAAATTTTAGAAAGATAAATTATTCATTTTGTAGGATCAGCCCGTGGAACTCGTGCTGCTGGACATCCCGCAGTGCGTGGCCAGCCTGGAAGGAGTCGTCTTGGAGCTGCAGGACTGTGCTCTTCCTACTCTCGTCGGTAGGAAAATTCAAATTTTCTGATTCCAAAAAATGCTCCGTTTCATTTTTGAGGACTTTTGGTCAAAATGTTTTCCTCGGATAAAATCCATTTTCAATAAATTACTCAAAAAATTGTAGGAGTGGAAGCAGTGACGAACGAGAAGGACGCGTTCCAGAACATCGACTACGCTTTTCTCGTCGGAGGTTGGACATGAAAAGTCGAAGAAAATGATTTCCTGAAAATTTTAGCAATGCCGCGACGCGAGGGAATGGAGCGCAAAGACCTGCTGGCGGCTAACGTGAAAATCTTCAAGTCGCAGGGCAAGGCGCTCGCTGAATTCTCCAAACCAACCACCAAAGTGGGTAAAGTAAATGAATCGGAAGCGTTCATCTTTTTTTTTTTTCGAAAACGTGTCAATGTGAAGCGATTTTGTGTGTAAAACTTTGACGCCCCGATGTCAAGCGTGTCAGAGATTGATACGTTAAGTCGCTTTACATTAGCACAATGTTAAGAAGTAGGAACGTGCCCATAACACACACACAATTTGCATTTTGAATTTAAAGTTACTTTGAAGAATTCTTGAAAAATCACTCGTTCAGGTGATCGTCGTTGGAAACCCGGCGAACACGAACGCGTTCATCTGCGCGAAGTACGCGGCCGGCAAGATCCCCGCAACAAACTTCTCTGCCATGACCCGACTCGACCACAATCGTGCCCTCGCGCAGGTATTACGAGGAAATAAACACGAAGACAAAACTGGACTTGGAAATTGTCAAACCCGCGGATGCCCGCACGAGCGAGATAGCATGTTTTCTCTCTCTCTCTCTCTCTCGAAAAGACATACCGTTTAATTAATGCGGACATTCGCTGGTTTGAAAAGTCACAAGTCTGTACAGAACACTAGATTTAAAAATCAAAATTTGTATGAGAGAGATAAGGCTACTATTCCGATGAACTCATTCTCTACAGTTTTGATAAAAAAATGGAAATTCCATTCTTTCTAAGCAAATTACTTGGTTTGCAGGTGGCTCTGAAGACGGGCACGACGATCGGCGACGTGAAGAACGTGATCATCTGGGGCAACCACTCCGGCACGCAGTTCCCCGACGTCAAGCACGCCACTGTTAACAAGGGTACGACTTGGAATAAATTTAGAGGATTATGAAAAATTCCATGCAAGGTACAGATTTGCAACTTTCTATGAAATTTGCAACGCCAACTGCACTACAGTTGCAGTCGTTTTCTTGCGGGTCTATACTTGAATATTCACACTAAAAGACGCAAAAGTTGAAATGACAGAAATCTGAAAATGAGTCATCCATACATCCTTTTTATCCTTTTACGTTTCCAGGCTCGAACACGGTCGATGCGTACACGGCCATCAACGACGCCAACTGGATCCAGTCGGGATTCATTTCGGTTAGATTTTTGGATTTTGAAGACTCGACATATCATAAATTTATCTAAAATTCTTAAAGAAAATCATGAAGAAAAGATCTGTTGCAGACAGTGCAGAAGCGCGGCGCAGTGATCATCGAGAAGAGAAAGCTGTCGTCCGCGATGTCCGCTGCCAAGGCTGCTTGCGACCACATCCACGACTGGCACTTCGGCACCAAGCCTGGGGAGTGAGTGGATTTATTTCTTCCTCGAAAATAGCATTTTAAAAAATTCTGAAAAAATTAAGATTCTTGAAAAATATGTTGATGAAGAAAATCTAATTTTCCAATAAACTTTCACTAGGTTGGCAGTTTTCTCAAGTTTTTTTTTTCAATTTCACGAAGATGAGCAGATAAAATGATCTTTTAGAAAGTACATTTTGAAGGCGAAAGTTTTGATAAAAAATGATAACTTTCCAAAAAAACTTGAAAAGTAGATTCTGACTTTGAAGCATTAACTTTACAGATGGGTGTCGATGGCAATTCCCTCTGACGGCTCATACGGCATCCCTAAGGGGCTGATCTTCTCGTTCCCGGTCACGATCGATGGAGCCACCAAGGAGTGGAAGATCGTCAAGGACTTGCCTCTCGACGACTTCGCCAAGGAGAAGATCCAAATCACTACCAAGGTGCGGCGAGTTATAATTTCATTAGCTTCAAGAGACAGCGACGAAATTCACGAATTGTTTCCTTGTAGATTTATTCGATCTTTCAAAAACTGAAGATGCAACATAACGTGAAATCTAAATGGGAAATTGATAAATTCATACTATTTGTGAATTTCGATTTGATTTATTTTTCATTTTTTGTTGTTGTATCCAGTAAAATTCATAAATTCCACATCTTTAAGAGAAGAAAAGATTAAAAAAAATTTCAGGAGCTCGAAGAGGAACGAGACGACGCGCTCAAAGCCTGCGACGAGGCGAACATCTGAAGGGCTGAATCTGAACGACAGAACAAAGTATGCAAATAAAATGTGCTGCTTTGATTGTTGTGAATGGATGGACGATTAGTCAGATGGTAAAATTACGCACTTTGCTATTTTTTAAGAAATTCATTTTCAAGTAGATTTCTAGAGTAGTGATCAAATGAGTAGATTATCAAATAAGAATTTTTCTTTATTTTTACGGCTTTTCAATTTCATTTATTCATTTTACAGTTCTTTGTGAATTTTGATAGATTATGTTGTAGAATTTCTACATTTTATTTTCCTCTTTTTTCGTCAAATTATGAGACATTTTTTACCGTTTTACGAAGATTATATACAGGTTCATTTATTTTAGAAATGAATAAATTTTTAGTTACGGGGAAGCATTTTTATGATGAAAAAGCGTTACTAACGAGTCGCTAAGGATTATTTTCAAATTTTCTCTTCGTGTCTTTTTTATGTTATTTGCGTATCGATATTCGATTTCGACATTTCTTTCTGTTGGAGAATCCGCCTATCAATTCGAAAGTGAAATAATCACTTCGACTTGGAATACTACTTATAACTCTTGATCTTCAAACTTTCTCATTTTTATTAATCTTCGTTTTTCTATTATCTCTACCTTCAAGTATTCGTATTTGCTAAACCTTTTCTCAATTCTTTATTTCTGATCGATACATTTTGTCTTTGCCAATTTGCATATCGATTAGTTGTGGATCTCTCACTTTCTTCTCAGATTCTTACCTCTCTGTCGATTGCCTGCGTCACACCCTCAGCCCTTCCAGTCCCAGACCTACCCCCTATTCTCCAATATCCCAAGCAGAAGCAGCCCTATCCAAGCAGATCTCGTTCCTAGCGAAACGTCTTCTCTCCCTTCTCTTCTGCTACTTTTTTTCTAGGCTTCTCCTTCTCCCCTTCAGATTTCTTATTTCTGCCTCAGCCAGTTCTGCTTTTTCTAGAAGAAGAAGAAAGAAGATGGTGGGGAAAATGTACATTGGACATCCACTGAACCTGGGATTTGGGATCATTCCTCATTTTTCGGTTACCGTCACCTAATTTTAGGACTTCTTTCAAGGTTTTAGTAAAATTTTGACCTAAAATCGCGTAAAATTACAATCTTCCCGTTTTGAATCTGAGTTTTGTAGTGTGACGGATCAATTGAAAGGAATAACCCAGTCAAATCGCTCGAAAGATACCCCATCAGATCGCGTTTTTCTTATAGCAATCCGTATCTCGTTGTCAATTTGTCATTATCCCTTATCCCCCTTCACTTATCATTTTTAGCACCACTTTCAGCGAGTTGTTCTTATCGGAATTGGGTCGGTTGACACACATTTAGGCAAGATTTTTGCTTGTTCTTTTGAGAGTTCTAACGAATTGATTGACTAAAAAGCGTTCCTATTTTGTTCGGAGATGAAAAACGACGTTGAATGACTCTTCAGACGGCTAATATTTTCGATAGATTCTATTCATGCAACCTTGTTCTAGTCGAAGAAGAACTCTAGACTACATAGATTTTTTAGGAAATCTTCGGGTTTAGAATTAGACAAAACTCGTATTTTTTACCTGAAGAATGAAGATTTTTTGTTCACTTATCAAAATAGATCTTGTCTAAAATCCTGTAGACTTCGGACCATGAATAAGGCGAAATTTCTATTCAAAAGAATCTTGTGAGAGTAATTTGGATTTCAAACTTTTAAACTTTCAATATTCAATTTTATTTCGTTCAAAATCAAATCGGATGATTTTTCAAATCTAAAAAATACTATGTCACGTCACAATCTAAATGGACATAGAAAAACTGACAGAGCCTGTTCCTCGAAAATCCAATGTCTCTACCTTGTAAACCTCAACTGCACCTATTATCTCTTCTACTTTGAAAGTTGTTCAATTTGCTTCGCTTCTCATTCCTCTAATTCGTAATTCGTCGATTCCATTTGACGATATCCTTGACCCTTGAAGGAGGAAAAGGGGAAGGGAGAGAACAGGGCAGGGCTATCGAACCCAATCCATACATTCGATTCCTTCCCTTTCTAAAAAATATCCTGAATATTCCTTCTCCTTATATGAAGAAGTGGCTTCTGGCTTCTCAGTTTACATTCTCACTTTCATTCAATTGATGATGGTGATCTTCGTTATAAATTTGACTTTGGAATTTGATTCATTCAGAAAAAAACAGGTTGAAGTTTACGTTATTATTTTACGGTGAAATGACAACGTGATTTCGAAAACTCAAAATTCAATATCTTCTTCTATTCAATGATTTTCAAGCTACGTATTTTGATGGAAGATACATCTTTAGAAAACATTTCCCGTTAAATAATTGATCATCTTATCTAGATGTTAACTATCTTTTTTTTTTTTTAATTTTCATACCAGTTTCTCGATAGATTTGAAAAGTAAAAGTCGTATTTCTTTCGGAATGTTCTCGGATCTTCTGTTTTTCCCTATCTAACAGTCGTTTTTCCTGCAGCTTCTCTCCTGTCTTCTAGTTGATTCTCTAGGCTTTTCAGAATTCATCGTAATCTTATTCTTTCCAGAACTTCTTGAATACTCGCCACATCATTTGGAGGAAACTAAACCAATTTTCCTCCCAGAATATTCTTGAATCCCTTCTGTATTCCCAATCTGACAGTCATTTTTCTCCAAGCTTCTCCTCTCTCCCATCGCCCAGTCTTCTAGTCGATTCTCTAGATTCCTTCCTTCAGTTATGTCGACGTGTCATTTCTTTCTGATTACTCCATGTCTTCCCTTTTCTTTCCTTTCTTTCTGCATTTTCTCGAACTGCAAACACTCCCCCCTCTCCCCCTGCAGGTTTTTGTTTTACCTAAAGTGGCAAAATCTTATTTTTACCATGAGAATTTTATTTCTTTCGGTAAATGATAGGCCAGGAAAACAGACTGAGATACTTTCTGAACGGTTTATGGATAAGAGTGTGACGAGAGAAGAGAATGAAAAGATGAGTAAAGTCAGTAAAACGGCCAATGGCACATATTCGTGCGGTTAGTTCATTTTGAAGTAGGTTGATTTTGGAAGATTGTAGAATTTTCGGAAACTTCTCGTGTTTTAAATTATTTGTATCCATATTCAGATTTTTGGATAGTTTCGAGTTTTTCTTTATCTAACATTATTATTTTCTTCAAGTCTGTCTTGAACTTTCCAATGCGCTTTTCCCATGTTTTTCCTAACGTTTCTCGCTATTTGCATAGTTTCATGAATTCTTTTAAAGTGTATGCTAATTTCCTCTATTTTCAGCTCGTGGGTATTTTCATCACCTAGCCATGCGACTGCTCCTGTGCTTGTTGTTGGGCATTTCCGCCCCATGCGCCTTTGCCTCGATGCGATCCAAGCACCTCGTCTACATCAACGAGGAGAACTGGACGAACATCATGAAGGGCGAGTGGATGATCGAATTGTAGGTTTATTTTTCATCGAATTTTATGTTAAAAGGTGCCAGGAAAAGATAAAACTTGGATAAAAGCAAGATCTTTTTTTCTTATTCAGAAATAAAATAGCAATGAAAATGAACTATAAAAAACTGAATCGTGGATAAACGTAGCACATCTTTCTATAATTATCACCAGAAGTAATAGGGATTAAAATTTGAAAACCCGGAGTCTGAGTCAAAGTTGATCTTCACGGTTTTTTCTTCAAAATTAAACCCTACTCCTGATTGACATTCACATAAGCTTCCTACAGTTTCAAAATGATTTATAAAGATTTTTCGCATAATTCACAATTTATTGATGTGTTTTATTTATGCTTTATTGGATAGTGCAAATTTCTGCATAATTTATATTTTAAAAAAAAAGAAAAAGTGTTTGAAATTGAGATAAAGTAGGAGGGAAGAAAAATGAAAAGGTGAAATGAGAACGGCTGACCTCTTTTGTGATCGATGAAGGAGAATTGTAAACTAGAGAGGATAACGATGAGAAATGGATATTAGAAGAAGCTAGAAGCATTTCAACTAATCAATAAAAGAAAATACAAATAAAATTGGTTTTCAGCCACGCTCCTTGGTGTCCCGCCTGCAAGGATCTGCAAAAAGCCTGGAATGCATTCGCTGATTGGTCGCAAGATTTGCAGATCAGTGTAAGGTGTATTGAATTTATGAGTTTTCAAGAGAATTTCGAAGAAGTAAAAAAATTAAATTCGTCGAAATGCAATTTCTTCTGAGTTTCATGCATTTCCCTCTAAATCTCATATAATTGTTAAAATCAGTAAAATGTGGACGATTATCATTTTTATTACGGATAGGTGATTTTCAGGTTGGTGAAGTAGACGTGACGGTGAACCCCGGTCTGTCGGGACGCTTCCTCGTTACGGCTCTGCCGACCATCTATCAGTAAGTTATTTTCTTGTTCTTTTTCTTTTTTTCAATAAAAAAATGCAATTTTGAATTTCAGTGTGAAAGACGGAGTATTCCGATTGTACACTGGCGCTAGGGACAAGCACGACTTCATTTCCTTCATCGAGGACAAGCGATGGAGGGTCATCGATCCCGTTCCTGACTATAAGCACCCCAATTCCAAACAGTTAGTAAATTCGGTAGTTTTATTGAATCAGGGAAAGAAGCAACCATTGATAAGGGCTCCGAATTTTGAAAATGAGAAAGAGACAGCAGAAAGTATATAGTCGACACCTTCATGATGAACAAAATCTTTGCTTGATCCGGATACAAAATTGCATGCATATTTTGTGTTCGCCATTACGAAGAAAACGAATTCGATGTTCCAGAATGGCAGTCGTCGCCGTGTTCTTCAAACTGTCGATGGCTGTCCGCGATCTGCACAATCATCTCGTCGAGGAGAAGGGAGTCCCGGCTTGGGCTTCATACTCCATGTTCGCTGGAGTCACACTCACTCTCGGGTGCATTTTGGGATTCGTGAGTAGTTTTGTTCATTCGAAAAAGTTTACGCATTCAAAATTCAAAATTCAAAAATCTCTCTTATCACGATATGGCTGACACATTCATAGCTAGGCTTCTAGCAGCAATAAGAAATGATCCGCAGAAAAATAGTGAATCCTTTCCAGAGAAGAAAAACGACATGTGTTGTTTCTTTCTCAATATGTCACATTTTTGTGAGTCGAGTTCTTTAATTCTGCATAGGAGCTTTATGAGAATTTCATCGGAAAAAAGTCAAATTTGAGTTGATCGTCCTGGTTATCGATCAAGTGTTCCCGACTGGCGCCAGAAAGGCAGCCCTCGAACAGAAGAAGAAGGACGCTGCAAAGAAGAACGGCCAGGCTAATAAAGGTAGGATTTTAAAGTCATTAAATAGTTGAAGATAAACTTCTTTCGAAGTTTCAAAGATCAATTTTGATTAAAATTCGCCTGCATGACATTTGTGAAATTAAATATATCTTTAAAAATTTGGACCTAATCAAATATGAAAAATCTTATTAAGGTGCGTTTAGAATTTTTGATAGCGTGTTAAATTCAAGCGATTCTATATGCAAACTTTTGAAGTCGATGTTAAGCGGATCGAAAGTTCGCATAAAGTCGCTTAATATTTACACGATATCAAAAAGTATGACCTTGCTCTTACTCTTATCTTTCGAGCATTTTTATTTCCATTTTACTAAAAATGACATTTCAGAAAGCAATGAATCGAAAAAGAATACGAACAATAACAAGGAACACTCGAAAGAGGACAAGAAGACTAAATAAGTCGAATTCCGAATCCAAGCACCAAGTTGGTTTCCTTCCAAGTTTATGGTTTCCGACTAAACGGAGCAATTCTATCAAAATTCTAAAAGAGCAGAAAATTTCTAATTCATTCTCGTTTTTCTTTTCTCATTCATCTATTTCATTTGATTTTCATATGGGTTATTTCGAGAAAGACCACATAATTATTCCCCTTGCATTTCTCGAAATCGTGTAACTTCTTTGCAAATCACACAGTTAGCTAAGAATTTCTAAACTTGCCTTTGAAAATTAGTTATAAATAGAAAATCGAAATATTATCGATTTTTGGGAGCCTCGAATTTTATTTATTCTTGTTTTGGAAGTGAACTTTCCACATTGTTTTCGAGAAAATTCGACCTTTTCGAAATCGAGAACTAAGAAAACTGAAAAATCTCCCCAATGTTGAAGGATAGAGAATTGAGCAGGTTGAAATGTTTCATAGCCTAATTTGTTTGTATCGGATTCAGTTCGATTTTTCTGAGGTCGGATGAAAAACTCGAAGGTCATTATTGCATTCATTATCTGCTTGGAGAGGCGTCCACTTCGTTTTCCCGTTCCATTTTCATCACCTTCCCCTCTTCGTTTTCCCCTGCAATTTTGCTCTAATTCCCCCTCTCCTCCTGCCTTGTTTTATGCACCCATTTTAGTCGCATTCTTTCCATTTCGTCCCAGGCTCATCTCCCCGTTCCCTTTCTCTTTTCGTTATCGATTTTAAATTTCAAGCTAAGGCTCCTTATTTATTGTTTTCATAAATTTCAGAACAAATTACTGCGATTTTCCAATTTTATCCCAAAATACTAATCTCGATTTAATTGTTGTTGTGAATCAAATTGCCTTCATTCACTTGCGATTGCCATCGGCATGGTTCAATTTTGATGAATTTTATCTTTTTTCATATAACGTCGGCATAAATTGACTGCGTCTATGCTAATTATTTCGTTAATTCTGAAATGAATTCAAGCTGAAATGTTCAATTACCCAGTCAATCTACGCCAGCTGTGGTTGCGTATTTTATGCATATTTGGTGTCTCGTTCTGAAGCGAATTATTACGAGTTTTCACTTGGTATCAGTTGTGTCAGAAAATTACGATTTTCTAATAAAAGTATCGATTTTTCGAGTTTCAGAGTTATTGATTTTCACGAGGTTTTCATGCCTCAAAACTCATATTTGTCTCTAAACTTTGTCATTTTCCAGATAAGTGAATTTCCTAACATTTTCAGCTTCGATTCTTCGTCTTCAATTGGCAGGCAAAAATGTCGAAGGTCACGTGGAAAGCACTCGAGTCTAACCCCGAGTCCATCAACGAATATCTCAAGTAGGTTAATGAAAAACTAGAATATGAAGGATGAAATGAACACTAGAAAGTTTCTCACTATTTTAGCCCGAATCTCCTCCAGTGTTCGTCATTTGAAAAAGTCGACGACCAGATAAATTGAAAATGAGTGAAATTTTCGGCAAAGATATTGCAAAAGCTCTAAACGAACTGTACCTAAAGTAGAAGAAAAAATACATATCATTTGATGATAATCTCCTGTAAATTAAATCCACCATTTTTTTTATTGTCCAGGAAGATCGGAGTGAATTCCGTGGAGACGATGGACGTCTATTCGTTCGACGAGGAAATGCTCAACTTCATTCCCAAGCCTCAACTCGGGATGATTCTCTGCTTCCCCGATTTCACCAAGGTAGATACTTTTTCACAAAAAAGTTAAAATCTTTCATTTTTAATTTTCCTGCTGAAAATTTCAGGTGATGGCAATAATGCAGCCAGTGTACGAGAAGTTGAAGGAGCAGAACGTCGAGACTCCTGAGGGGATGTTCTTCATGGATCAGAGGATCGGCAACGCGTGCGGCACTTTCGCGCTCTTCCACGCTCTCGCAAATCTTGATGGGAAAATCAATCTGGGTTTGTTCGCACAGGAATTTTGAAGAACTTTAAAATATTTCAGGCGACGGCCCGTTTGCCAAATTTCTTGCCGGTGCAAGACCTCTAAAAGTCGAGGAAAGATCCGATTTTCTAGCGTCTTGTGAGTACTTTTATGGTTTATTAAAGCAAAAGTTGGCTACGGATGAGGCAGATTTTATTTTATCCTACTTCTGCCACAATGATCAAATGAGGAACAAAACGTTCAAGCTGGACTTCTTCACAAGAAAAGCCTTTTTCAGACACGGACTTGGCCGAGGCGCACGACGCAGCCGCTGTTTCAGGCGAGACGGAGAACAGCGACGAAGTCGAAAATCACTTCATCGCCTTCGTCAACTGGAAGGGACAGCTTTATGAAATTGGCGAGAATATTTTTCCTCACTAATTTTTAAAGAATTATCTCGATATCAAGATATTGCTATCGAGCTCGCCTTTTATATATGCGATAAAACAGTTCGCGTTCTAACCCTAAAATCCTTGCTCCAGTAAAACATGAGAGTATTTTTCTCCTTTCTTCTTTCTTTCCTTGATGAAAGAGAAAGAAACAGAATTCGTACTTTTTTACTGGGCCAGGGATTTTGGGGTTGGAGCGCAACTTATTTTATCGTGTGCATAAAAGGCGAGCTCGATATTCTCGTTCAAAGTTTCTTAGAAGACTTACGAAATATTGCCATTTGGAAGATTGAAAATTCTTCATCCTGCTCCCCTTGGGATTTTATTATCTTCTCACATAAAAGTAAATTTTACAGACTCCCGTGCCCCATTCCCTCGTCCACTGGGTCCGACTTCTGACGACACCCTCGTTCGAGATGCAGGTGCCTCGGCACAGGAACTCATGTCCAAACTCGATAACATCTCTTTCTCTGCTCTGGCTATCGTCCCCAAATAAGCCATACATAGCATCAATTAAATCGGTATTTTTATTCTTTTATCAAATTTTTTTTTCGTTTTTGAAACAGTCTTACATGAGCTTTTCTTACTGTTTTCATCACTGCTTTATTTTGCAAAATTATTTTTCTTATGAACATTCATTGAAATCTTTTTACTGTCAGTCTCTTATTTATGGAGAATTTTACGGATAAGCTTTTCCCTATCGAATTCATTACTTATACCGATCTCGAATTTTCCTAATTTTCATTGCTTCTTCTTTTCTGGTAATGGTAATTTATTATGGTTCGTGAAATTGGAAATAAAGGAGAGCTGTTGAATTTGTTAAAAATATTGTTGTGATGAGGTTGTCAATGGCCTACTGTAATTATCGTTCTTCGTATTTTGCGCAATATTTCAAAATCTTAAAGGTGTTTTAGATATGACGTACTTCCCGATTCAAAGCATAAAATGTCGGCACAGATGAGGTTCAATGAAAAGTGCACTTGTAATGGGAATCGACAGGTACTTGTCAATTTTTAAGCTTTTCTATGACATATTTATGATGCAATATTTACTATTCTGTCGGTAGAAAACTCGAAATTATCTATTTAATCAAAATGTTCTCGTTTTGATTCCAAAAATTTCATTTGGTCCTAAATACTTCAAACTGAGATTTCTGAACATCTATAAACGATATGATTTTTATCCCTTTCCCTTACCTATATGACGGATAAGTCCTCTGTTGACAATATCACTTGATTGTCAAATTGTCAGGTGCAACGCTTCGATGTGCCAAATATAGAAAATCTGTCAAAACAATCAAAGAAAATGTGTTGATTTGGCGCCAGATTTCCCTGTTCTTCCTTCGATTAGAAGCATTCTGGGTGTGATCGGGCTTTCTGAAGAAGATCCTGTATTCGTCACCATCAACATTTTCACTTGTTCCATCACTATTTTATTACTTTATTTTACTCCTTCCTTCCTCAACAATGTTTTATCTACAGTTACTGTATGCCTACTTCACACTATCTCGTAGCTTTCTCTGTCTAATACAGTCGTCATAAGGGAAGCCATAAGATAGCTTTCACCAGAATTAGACATACTATGCGCGTACTTCTCCCCTATTATTTGGTGTCAATTACAATGGCCAATTTTGATAAAGGCTAATTCGGCGCAGAACTGTCATTGACACCGCCTAATTTGCTGCCGCCAATTGAGCAATTCAATTTGACAGTTTATTGGTAAACAAGCGGTTCGAAATGGGTTTGTCTGAAGGAGGGACAGACAGTCTTTTGCCCTGATGTCAGACGAAGTTGACCTTGTATTTGTACTTTGACTTTCAGTAAATCTTTTGGAAATAGAATTGCGAATATCAAAGCTTCCAGAATAATCTTGTTGCGAAGAGTAAATTTGAGATATTAGTGAGATTATAATTTTCGGTAAGGTAAAGAAGAGATAAGGGCCAGAAAGGGAATATTGAACCACGTGATTTTTACAACACTTTTCAATTCTATATGAAGTTTCATACTGTAGAGAAAAGTCCACGTGTTTTCTTAATCTTTCCTCCTTTTTAGATTTCTTTTACATGTACCCAAACTGACATTGATATTTAATCTGCTTTTCTTCTGGAATGTCAGAGGTGGCCGAGAAATGATAAAGCATGGTTAGTGACTGCGCGGTGAGAATTCAGTGACATTCGCTTTTCACATTTCGACGATTCGCGTTATTCTGTTCGAGCGTGACACTCCGCCTGACAAATGCCTGATATATCGTTTGACTGACAAAGAAATGATAGATGACTGATTTGTCAGTTTATTCCATAGAGAAATTTAGGGCGTTTTCATTTTTTCATCGCTGAAATTTTTCATATTTCACATGTTCAGCTGATATAAAACTGTCAACAGACACGCCAGTCGCATTCCCGCATTTCGAACCAACTCGACAGCGAACTTGACTGATATCGTTTTTCTTTGACATTTCAATTGGATGACGCTGATTTTAGAATCATGTTGTAGGATCTAGGAAAGTTTTTTTTGTACTCAAACTTTAGGGCTTGTATATTTATTTTACTCTGAAGAACGTCTTGTTAGAATTTTCGGTTTTTTCTTCTGATTGAAAGAAATTTAAAGTAAGTACTTTCCTTCCAATGATTTCGCAAATTCGTGATGATCTTCATAGTCGTGAATGTCGTATTTTCTTTCAAGATAAGGAAGAGGAGAGAAATTACCTGTTGTTAGATATAAAGTTCTTCGTGTTTTCCTTTCAAACCCTTGGATAAAGTAAGGCCACGCGTGTTTTCTGAAATTTCTTGCAGTTTCTTCTGCACGATATTTCGAAGCAGATCATCTTTGTCACATTATCGTTTATCATCAAAATATCCTAACAACGTGATAAATGCGTATTGCTTTCACGTGTTTGCGACTTTTTGCGTTATCGTCACATCACTTTATCTCTGCTGCAAATTTGTACTTATTCTTTATTCTGTCTGATGTTCCAAAAATAACTCCACTGGATTACGATATCTTGGTGGGCGGAGTCAGCGTAATGCACTCAAATGTGATAGTTAGAAGATATCGTATAAAGGAGGGAAAACTATGTGATGTGGGCAAAGCTGAAAAGAAGTGGGTGATTTGGATTTATCTCAACAGTATCTAGGGAAGTTTGCGGTAGATATCAGGCTTGTCATGGGGGAGAAATTGTTACAATTTTGAAATCCTAGTCGTAGTTGACTTCAACTCTAAAACGTTCGAAGTTAGGTCTTTTCGAATCCAATTCTAAACTCCTCTGGCAATCCGATTTGGATTCTCCACTGAATAATTTCCTATTATCACGACTTCGTGATGAATCCAACTCGGTGAAAAGCGAATGTTTTGGCATTTAGTTCGATTAGTCGTTAGTCTCATTTCCGACTACTCGATTCGATTACTTATCATTCACAGATTCAGAATCACTGATAGACGGAGACAGAGACTAACTTGTTTTCCTTTCCCTTCAATTCCTCTCTATCTGCTCCCTCTTCATCTCTCCAAAGGGAATGCCTTTCCATTTCCATCAATTCGTATCATTTACTCTTCGTTCAACACAAGTACGATAGCTGTACAGCCATTCTCTTTCCATTCCAATTCCAACTTCAACTTTAATTTGATTCAATTTTGAAATTAGTGCCTTCATTCTTTAGCGTGTTGATTTGATTAGATTAGCCATTGATACATCTTTGATCAAAACAACACTTGTAATTTAGCTAATTCAATTTCAAGTTTCATGCCGAACATTAAATGCATCTGCCTTCCAATTATTAGGACGCGTTATGCTTGCTAGCATCTTGTCCCTAGTTCATATGAAGTTGTTTGATATTTGGCAAGCTGTCATCAAAATTATGATTTCTTTCTTGCCCTTCGATTTTTAAATAAAAATTTTGACCTGATTCATTTCTATTTTTTATTTTTCAGATATCTATATCAGAATGAAGCTGCGAGACGCTCTCACGCAGATGCTCGGCGAATTTGTCGCATCGCAGAAAAGTCCTGACTTTCGACTGACAACTGCATCGAATCAACAGTTGAATGAAGCCGTAAAAGAGGAACGAAGAAACAGCATTGGCTTCGCTAGAGTACGTATCTATTATTTTGAGCTAATTTTTGATGACGGATCATTTTCAGGATCTTGCTCGACAACCACATAGCAGACGACCTCGATTCATCTCAGAAGGCAATGCTCCACAGGCAAGGATATCTTAATTTACCCTGCATTTGATTTTACATAAGTATCTGGGATGTGCTAGACCAGTTAGTTTAACTGATCTTCGCATCTACTCTTCCTCTTTCGAACTAACGACCTGTTATAAATAGCATATTGCAGTCAAAATTTCGTTTGTCCAATTTCATATTTCTGAATCTCTTTAGATTTCATGAGAGTTCTTCGACAACATACAACTTTCCCAGAAATTTGCATGGAATATCGTAATCGTTATTTCGTTTGCAGAATGATTGGAACCCCCTTCCCTTGTCGGGCTGCATCGACATCTCAGATCATCCCGCGGGCAGCGGGCAACAGCTGCCTGAAGTCGTGTTGCGAGTGAAAACACGTGTCCACAGCGAGAAGGGACGACCTGACAGACCTTCCAGTTTGATCCACAGGTTCAGGCAGAGGATTAGTCCGTCTAGGAATGATGTGAGATTTTATATCATGTTATAAAACCCAGTCAGAAAGACTAACCCAAATGAATATTGAGATGTGTGAATGATTTGACTCGATATCTCTATTACCCTATGAAGGTATTCGGTTTCAATGTGCATTTTATTCTCGCAAGTATGAAATAGTTTTCTTCCAAATTCGGAATACGCGATATTTCAATGAAACATCCTCGATAAACAAAAATAGTATCATTTCACCAAATCAAAGTTTCCCTATTGTCCAATGTAGCATTTCTGATCACGCGGAGATGAAAGAGTCAATCCATCAAAAATGTCGGAAAGTGCCCTTTATTCGCTAAAAATATCGTCAAACTGATTTGAAATTAGTCAGAAAAGTTACATATTTTGACAAAATATGAAATTAAAATGAACAGAAATTTCAGTCGATCGAAGAAAACGAGGACGAAGAGGGAGAATTCGATAAGAAAAATTCGCGAGAATCTATTCGAAGTGAAATTCTCAATATCCCGATTACGGCAGTCGAAAATGAAGCCGTCGTTAGAGTCATTCGAGTTGTTTAAAGTTGTTATCCATACTTTATGTTATCTTAAATTATGTCGTCATTTTTCATACCTCAAAACTCCAAAAACGCTCAGGGATTACGATATAATTATTGAATTTTAGGTTTTGGCATTTCGATTTTCATATGACTATTTTATACGTCGTTTCCTGTTTTAGAGATCTCTATTTTCACCAGCTCTGAAAATATGTACAATTGAAATAATAAATCGTTTGTTGGTGAAGATACTATTTTGTCCGTTACAAATCATGAATGGCTTTGACATCCTATGCAATATCTTGTTTAGCTTCAATTAACAAGGAAAAAATCATTTTTATTTCTTCAGAATCGTTGAATCGTTGAGATTCAAAATACAAACCCACATGAAGATTGCCATTGTTACAGGTAAAAACTATAAAATTATTGTTGTTTCAATTTCATAAAATCCGTATCGAAATCAGCATCAAAGTCCATTAATCAATCCGTACTCATAACCCAATCATCCATTTTGGAAAGGATATTTCCCGAGTACTTCTGCCCTCTATAACTGTACATATTACTCGATATGATGTGTTATTGTTGTTTAGTGAGCGATACTCGATCGGCCGGCACAAAGAAGGACGAAAGTGGACCTGCCCTTTGCGAAGCAATCAAACAGTGGGGAATTCAAAGGTATCCTTTCAGTTATTCAGCATAATTTATAGCTTTTCTCATATTATTTTGCAAGGTCTAAATAAGGAAAGCTGTAATAATAAAATAATCACTGCCAATAAATTATAGCGGGATGCGCTACTTTGAGATCAAAATATCAAATCTCACATATTTCACATGACAAAAATAAGTTGATGAAACATGGGAAATTTACTTTTCAGAAATTTAAAAATTTTCAGCTACCAAAACGTGGTCGTTTCGAATGTGTCAATCGTCCCTGATGAGCAGAACCAAATCGCCGAGAAATTGGTGGAATTGACTGATGCCGAGCACGGTTAGTTTCAAATCGTGCATTTATTATTAAAAATGACTCGTACATTACAACTAACGATGATTATGCTGAAAAGATATTTCAACGCAATGTCTTACAGTTAACAGACAGCCACAAATGAAAAACGCGATCTTTGATAGAAACATATCAGACTCAATTAAAATATACAAATTTCTAAATGCCAGGAATTATTTCCTCAATTCGTGAAAATTTCGAAGACTGACGATGTTCATCTGATAGATGTCCGAGCAAAGAATGTTAAAAAGTTCGAGTGACCATAGCTGAGATAGAGTTCGAATTTCGTATCTAAGATAATTATGCTAGCATTTTGGATTAAACTATAAGATTGAATTTTGATACCTTCTGTATTTACTAGCTTTTATCTGAACCGAACACGATATTCTTTTCTTCGCGCAAAATTCCTCGATATAATCGGGGCGAAATGAAAGACCAGTATTTCGAATTTCAAATCCAAATTTTCAGATGTGATTATGACTACCGGCGGAACGGGGTTCACGACACGCGATGTTACGCCTGAAGTAAGAATAGACTAAAAATCATTCAAATCTGCGCATATTCAGGCGACTCTTGAAGTAATTCATAAACGTTGCTCCGGATTGGAAGTTGCTCTGCACAGCTATTCTTTGCAGGTTCATGCAAACTCGTCTCTTATATAAAAAGTGACTTTTTGTCTATGAATTATCATTGCATCTCAATTTATCTTGATGAATCACAAAGATGCGAACCAAGATGAACGTATTCTTTCCAAAACGTGTGGAGTCGAAATTTTCGTTATGAAAATTGAAACGAGTTTGCCAAATCATGAGTATTTAGAAGACCCCGTTTGCTGCTTTAAGTCGTGCGATCGCGGGTATCAGAAACCACACGTTGATTGTCAATTTGCCGGGAAGCGTCAAGGCTGTAAAAGTAGGAGGACGAAATTAGAGACGATCAAATTCATGGGATTTCAGGAATGCTGGGAAATTCTGAGCGTGATCCTGCCTCATGCCGTCATGCAGCTGCAGGACACAAGCGATCTCGTTCACGACAAATTGCAACACACCAATTCGCCCTAGAATTATATTCCTTAAAAATACGGATAGTCTTAAAGTGCTTTTATTTTAGTCACAAATGATAATTGATAGTTTTTCTTTTCTTGAACTTGTAAACAGTGATGATTGAAGATCAAGCAGTTTTTTGTCTGCAAGAATTATTGGATTTTTAAATGAAAAGCATAAAAAATTACGTCATTTTAATTTAATATTTTCTCAAAAGTCCTCGTGCGATCGTTGATCATTCGATTTGACACAAACAACAAGCATTCTCTTCACTCTTCTCTTTATTTTTCTCCAGCACCCGCACTCTGTTTATTGCGTTTTTCGCAGCGCCTATTTTCATTTTCGATGATTTTTTAGAGATTTTTAAGTTTTCTAGCGAAATGAGGATTTCCGTACCGTCGCGGAATCTGATGCAGTTCAAGGACAAAATGGCTCGAGCGATAGGGCAACAGGACATTCCTGGACTCAGATGGCTGCTCGAGGGGTTCAATATGTATGGTAATAGAATATTTTTGAAGAATAATTTCGAAGAATTTTTGAACGAAAAAAGACGAAATTTGTTTATACTTCAAGACTTATTTGCAAATTTTCCTATTTTTGACGAGAAGATAAACAAGTCCGGAATTTTTACCTGCAGCTACGATAAAGAGCGAGTGAAAGAAGTCGGTCCTGATCGAGCGGCCGCTGAATGGATTGTCCGATGTGAGGGATCCGTCAAGTTGGTCTTTTCTCGGTTTTAAGCAAATTGTAAACAATGTTGAGTTGATAATAAAAAAGTAAAGAAACTCTAGAAAACAAACAAGCTTTAGATTCGACAGAATCGAAGACGTATTCACGGACTACAACGCCCTAATCAAGCGATGTGCAGAGTTGGACCCGAGGGTTCCTGCAGATGATGTTCGGGTTGTGCTCATCGATGCTACAGACTCCTGTGTCACTGGATATGGATGCAAACATTTCGGTTAAGATTTTTTAATTTGGAAAAATAATGTATGGAATATCATTAGTACAGTGGGGAAATCCATGAAAACGAGTTTAACCCTTTGAACTTCAATTGAACCTTGAAAAATTCGGTTTTTATTCCTTTCGTGAATTCGAGAAAATGAGATTTTTTCGAAATACAAAAAAAAAACATTATTACTTAAAACATCCAATAAAGCTTTATTACCTTTTCTAATATTTTATTTTCCAGAAAATCTGCGTGGAATTCAAGAAGTCCGTTTCGTGCGCTGCAGGAATTTGCACGACTGGGGATTGGAAATAATGGCAGATCACGTGGGCGACAGATTGCAATTCCTCGAGATCGATTCCTGTCCCAGGATCACTGAATTCGGAATCAAACACCTCCACAGATGCAAGTAAGCTATTTTTTTTAATAAAAAAACGTAAACTCTAAATTTTGTTTACATTAGCAGGACGTCAGATAAAGACGATTTCTGACACGCATACTTTAAGTTATAGCAAAATTTTACGGGGATCTTCGTAAGTAAATATTTTTACAAATCTCCTAAAAATCAGAATTCAAAATCGATGAAAACATAGAAGGTTCGACTTTTCATAGTTTCAGAGCTCTGAAAAGTTTGCTACTCGCAAATCTGAAATCAGTCCATGGCAAAGACAAAGTGCTCGGAGAGTTGGAGCAGGCCCTGCCTAATACGAAAATCACTTCCAAACTGTAAATAAGACTTTTGAGTTATAATTATTCGTCAGCCTCTTCGAGGATTATTGTGAAATTTCAAGATCTACTCTTTGCAGAATAAGCTTTGAACTTTCAAATTGCTCCTCAGAATATATGCCGATAAACATAATGATACGTGTATCTGCAAAATCTAGTGAAAAATCTTTAACTATTTGCTCAGAGATTTTTAATTGCATATTTATAAAATTTTTAAATCGTCATTCTACGACGAAAATTATCATATTTTTGGAGGAAGTTTGAAAATTCCTGACAAAAAAGCTATGAAATGATGTTTCAAAAAGAATATTACTTTTCAAATACCATTTTTTCAAACTTCCATGAATTATTTGCAATGTAAATAAAGTCTAGTGTTTTGCAAGAATAATCTTGCTGATCTCCTAAATTCCTCGTGCATTTTACGTGTGACTTTGTTCAGATTCTGGGAAAAAACGATTAATTTAGCCTCTGCAGAGCCTGTCCAAGTGACGTGAAATGCAAAATGCACCCCTACTTTAATCATCACTGAATACAAATGAAAATGAAAAAAATCACAAGTTAACATTTTAAAAAATAAAAATTACAAAGAAGTCTTCGGCTTCTTGGAGAGTTTGGAGACCATCAATTTTGAAAATTTATCCATCATTTCCTCTTTATCTACGGCACTATTTTATCTCCAAGTTGATAAAATGTTCAAGAAACCTTCAATTTTTTAATCGTAGTAACTAATTTTGACCTAAAATTTCGTTGAACTCTAACATTGCAAATGACGTGACATATGAGAGAAACGACCTTTCCAGCCTTTCAGAATACAACTTTTTGTGATTCTTTACAATTCTCGGCTCGAAAATAGCTTGTTTTGTGGGTGCTTCTTTTTTAATGTTGCGGAGACTCTAGACGAACGATTTTGATTTTTTTCTTTTCTTTAAAAATCGTGTGGATTCTCTTTCCCCCGCATTTGTTCAATTTCTGCCATTTCTTCGGTAAACTTCACCATTTATCCAGACTTTTTGCACAGCTTTCTGCAATAAAATGACCCCCTTTGCAGTTTTTCTGTCTGGATCTCTCGATTTCACCTCCTATTTTTCCTTTATTTGTTTCATTCTCTAGGCATTCACCCATTCGATTTGATGCTTTGATCTTCCTTTCGGTATTTTCGCGGAAAAGTAAATCTGACGTCAATTCTATCGCCCCTGTGATATGTGTGTACTTTGTGGAAAAATAGCTCAACTCAGAAAAGTTCGGTATTTACTCAGTTATAGTTCAAAAGCTTCAAATAAAATATTCGGACTTTGACCCTAGCAACTTAATTAGATCAACTTTCAAAGTTGAAATCTGCGCATTAAAATTATCCAAAATAAGTATGACAAGAATTTCTTATTCACTTCACACTAATAATTGTGTACAACTTTCATCAATAAAAATAATCACTAGCACAAATTAATCACAAGCTGATCTAGCAAATTGATACTTTAGAAATCAAAATTACATGTTTTCGCCTGGAAACAAGGCCATGTTTCACGATTGCAAACACAGACAGTCGGTTGGTTGGAAGTGTGTTTGTGAGATAAGCTTGAGAGACATTTCTCGACAAGTTAGCAAGTTGACAGAAGCAGGGAAAATATGGGCGTTGTCCCTTGAAAGACTCGACGAAATTAGCAGTGTTGGACGCAGATATTTGACATCGTCGCTATTTCGGTACTTGGTATTTAAACTTGTTGCAAATGATCAATCTGCTAGTTGTTTTATAATTTTTTCAGTGTGGAATGATAGTTTTTGATTTTTTTCGCTGTTGTGATTTTGTGACGCCTAAAAATATCCGTTCATTTATTTTCACTAGAGAAACTAGGACTAATATTTTTTAACTTTAACATCCTGATAATCCGTTACCATTTATTTACTCAATTTCAGTCAAATTAATCAATGCACTGTCATATTCAAGCTAGACTAGTTACTAGTTACTGAAGTCGTTAAGTACTTTCGTCAGGAACTATATGTTATTCCAGGTTTTCTTTCTCATCATTTTGTTGAAACAACACGAGTTTTATAGAGCAGGTTTTGGAGTTTGGATAGACGATCTCTAAGCTATTGAAACTCCAATCGAGTTCAGTAATTTGTACTTTTAGTTAGTGCGATTTTTGCCTCCTACAATATTGTAGCAGTGCGAGTAAGAAAACAGTTTGAGACGTTATGTTCAATGGAGTTCAGTAGGATCACCCACATTGCTTGCGAGTTGTCGGTTGTGAAATGTATAGTGTAGAGGGCGCAAGCTCCACCCCTCTGCAAAATCGTGGCAGGGTACAAAAAGTGGTAGTACGAGAATCCTCAAAATAGGAAGCAAGTCCCTTTCAACTGCCGTATGCCATCAGAAACCCAAGCTAAATCGACGATGACCTCATGAAACGGTACTGTGTCAAAAATCAGCGAAAAATAGTTGCGTACGCGTGTGTATATCTGATTTTTCACCAGTCGGAAAAGTGCTTATTTTGGGGCTAGGTTTCACCATGTTTTCTGGGTTCAGGTCATTTTTTGATTCGTTTTTACTTCATCAATGTTTAAGTTACGCCCTCGCGAGTATTTTGACACCATATTCGCCTCGTTTGAGTGGAATTTGATGAACTACTTGCGCTCTCTAGAAATGTGTTTCCTCTCTCTCTTTCTCTCGTTTACTCCTGTCTGTCCTATTTTCGGGTGTCCTCCTCTACTCCGTATTTTGTCTAAACAACCGTCTTATTTGCGCGTTTTTTTGTCGTCCTGTCTGGCTTCGAATAATTTTCTTTTCCCAGCACTATTCCATTTTTCTCCATCTTCTTGTTTCCCTCCTCTAACCTCCCTTCCTTTCTCCCCTAGTTGCACTTTGTAGGCTTTCACATTCTGGTACGCATTCTCTCTCCCTCTCTCCTTTCCTCTTTCTCTCCCGTTCACTCATTGATCGATTCTCTCTCCCACTTTTCGTATATATCCCAGCCGTTTTTCCACCGCACAAATCTACTACTTTTTACTATAAGCATTGCATTGTAAAATTGCCCTGCCGGCGTCGAATTTCAACAGGATTTTTCAAATTTCAACGAGGAAATTTACAAGTTTACAGCTTTCAACAATCTGTTGCGTTTTCTTTAAATTTTACAAAATTTTTCGACTCTATTAATTTTTTGTTTTTAGTGACGAATGTGAATATTATTTTCGTGATTGCACAAAAATCGGTGGCAATTTGATAAGTTTGTCGATTTCTTTGCTTCCCTCTTGTTTTGACTCGATCTCCTCATCTTTTGTGCTCGCTTCGTTCCTTTCCGTTGTTTATCACTTCGCGAGAACTCGAACTAGACTCAATTTCTTTCGGCCCCTTGTAACTGCAAAATATTTACTGCGAATCGCTAAAATGTTTGCTTGGGCATGAGGCATTGGGCTCGTTGTACTTTTCGTCCTATTTTCACCTATATCTTCTTGTAATTTTCACTGGTCTTTCAAAAAAAATTATCAGTTTCTTCTGTATGATCTCTATTCAAAATTTGGTTTATTCTGTATGCGATAGTTTTGATCTCCATTTTCTGTCGAGATTAATTTTTTAAAATAAGGTGAAGAGTACAACAAGCTATAATTTCTAGTTAGACTTTCAGCCAGACCAGCTTTGAATTTAGAGATCAACCACGTTCTCTTCCTTCGTCGCGTACCCTTTCCCCGGCTATTCGGCTAAGCTGCGCGCCCCTGTGCTCGCGTAAACACGTCGCGCATTTTGTCGGTCACATTGCACTTTTATGCTCGCAGTTCGGCACCAAAATAGCCACACGAAAACGTGGAAAATACGCGACCAGAGTAGTCGATATTTTGTAGCGGGGTGAGGGTAGCCAGAAAAGCAGCTGGAGGGAGAGATTTTACGGCTAGTTGGGAATCGAGAAATAAAGTGAGAATTTTTGGAAGTATACGCGCAGCATTCGTGGCTAAATTAAGAATTGTTTTGGTCGAAGTTGTAGAGTTGTTGATTAACTCGAAATTTTTCGTTCGTCAGCAGAGAATTTTTGTGTTGATCAAAATGAGATTGAAGTTTTGTTTTGGTCATTTTCTTTAAAAATAGAACGTCTGTAACTTGGTTATCTCGAATTTTTTTCGATTAATAGGCATTATCCCAGACATTGGCGTTGCCCGATGTTTATCAGGTAAGAAATTCATTTTTAGGATGAATTGTACTAAATGATTAGTCCTCGGAAACCTTGCCGAATTGAGTCAGCTCCAGACAATTGGATTATTTCTGTCTCAGGAACATGAGTCACGGGTATTTCAGACGGCTCAGAATAGCCATTATTATGCTCTCCTAATAGTCCGCTGTTCAGTTTTCGAATAGCTTCTCGATGAACGAACGTCTGCTATGAATAATTTTTGCAATGACTCACAATTTGCTAGGATTTCCGGAAACTGGTTGATTTATCGTTAGTTGTAATGAGTTTGCATTAGTAATAGGCTTGTACGGTCGAAAATTTACAAGATATTTTTCTAACATGCCTGATTAGTTTGGATCATCAGAATAGTTTACTTTTAAAAATGAGAACGTAAATTTCTAGCGTTTGGAAGGGAAAACGATTTTGCAGAGCTTCAGACAACCATGATAAAGAACGTCACTTTCAGTGATTTTCACTGCTTTGTTTGCATTTCAAATTGTGCAATTTGTCATTGTTTTTCACAGAAAACTAGTCGAAAACACAGGCAATTTGAGCCGATAATCGCATTTTCTGTGATAAGTTTCGAAAACAAATTCTCTTCCCTCGATCGTTACCCGACACGCGCGTTTCTGTATGTTTTCGCAGAAGCGAGAGAATTTCCTCTTTCATGAAAAGCGCTGATAACATCGCCATGTATGTGTTTATTGCAGTGTACTTTCGACTTCAAGAAAATAATTTCATTGACTAGAAAACATTTTCCAGAATTTTGATGGTGCTAAGCTACCATTTGTTACACGAAATTTAGCTCATCTTGGCATAGATTGAAAGGAAAATTGAGAAAGTGACCAACGATCTTTAGATCATCAATCATCAATACTAAACAGTAAATCCTCGTGCGAGAAATGATAGATTAATCCTAAAATAAGGACGAGATAAATAGATTGCTTTTGTCACCGGATTACCTCTGATATTTGCTAGCCAGAAAATTAAAGAGCTTACTACGCACAAGTGTTGTTTGTTTCGATAGGCCATTAGAGAGTCGGAGGAATAGTGCGTGAATGCTTTCGACCAGAGAAGTCGTCCATTCGTTCACCGTTATCTTTTCTCAGTTTTCTGCGTCTCTTCGGCGCTTCGGCACACTTTCGAGTTGTTTTGCACCGTTTCTCTGCCCCCACCGAGCGTTCAATTCTCTCATTGTCTTTCTTTCCTCCTTGATTTTCCAGCTTCTTTTCCTTCTCTTACCATTTCACGTGTTCCTTTCCATGATTTTTTCTCGCTTCTTTTTGTCTTCCCATTTCACACGCTATTTCCCCGTTCTGTCATGGATTGTTGTTTTCATTGGAAGTGTGTCGTTTTTATGCATTCCCTCTTTCTCTTTCAATGTTCCATCAATGTTTGCTTCCTCTCTGCTCTCTCTTCTTCTCATACACTTTATCTTTCCCTCTTTCTGCTTCCCTATTCTCTCTATTCCTCACGTGCTCTCTCCGCCCATGTGCATGTGCCGTACATCAGCCGTTTTACCATGTAAACATGTTTCAACGAGGCGTCATCCCTTCTCCTTTTACGTTCCTCTTGGTCTCTACCAAAATGCATCATTCTCCCAGATTTCAGGACCAAAACATTTGTTTTGCATTTGAGCAAACCAAAATTTAATCATTTCACGACTTTCGTTCGAATTTTCGCTTTTTTCCCAGAAGGATGGAAATGATGATGGACATTCCCTTCACAATAAACGGAGTTTGGCTCAAATCTCTCACTAATTTGTATTGTTTTTTTCCAAAACAATAGTTAGTCTAATGGGAAAAGTTTCTGACCCAAGAAAATAAGTGTTAGTTTTAGATAAACTCGTTAATTTAGCATAGCTTGGATAAATTTAAATTTCAAGGCGAAATCTTTCTCGTTTCATCCCATGATTCTTTCGATATTATTGCTCTAAATCGAACTTCATTCACAAAAATCTTGTACTACTTGGATTGATGTTTCGGGTCGTTCATTCTTCTCAGTCCGTTTTCAGTTTCATTCAGCTGCGCAAACAACTCATTTTTTTTATAATTTCCTCATTATCCATTCCCAAAATGTTATATTTTGTTGAAATTTCGAAATCTGTCCTATGTTTTCTTCCATTTTCCCAGGTTCTCTTTGATATTTTTATCAATATTATGCACAACATAATCTCGAAATGCGCTCTGTGATCTCGCCGCCCAAAATCTATTTTTATTTTCATATCCGATTGTTTCGCATTTTCTCCTATTTCAAAAATTGTTCCGTTTTGCTAAAATATGACGAAAACACGATAGTGATATTCTCGAAAACGGTTTCATAAAATTTCATAGAATTATCGGAGATTAGTCTTGTTTACATCGAAATGAAACTGAAAGTTGCGCATAGTCTGATCGTTTTTCGAACTTTCTTCTGATGACTAAAGAGTTGAATTTTCACTGAACGGCATCCTGTGTGAAATGTTATTCCTCTTCGCAACTTTCATGCTGGAATAATGTTTGACTACTGAATGCGAGTGCTAGTGCGTTATGTCAGGCAGTAATATCCTTGTGTGATTAGCATATTCCTGTTTCTCCTACTCTCTCCACTCCCATATTCTATAGCCTTCCTCATGCGTTGCTAGCCCTTTGCGCATCTCTGATAAGCTCTTTGCTTCTCTAATGCCCTTGTTTTCCCAACTATTTCGTTCTAATTCTGCGTATCTCGTATACTCCCCCTTTCTCGTGCTCTCTCGTTGTTGTTGACATCGAGAAAGCGAGGGAGAGTAGCATTCACTCTCTGCCAGGCGTCCCTTTTCTTTTTCCTTCACTATTTTCCTCTTCTCTAACCTCTTTCCTTCTCCCTTTTCCTCCAATCTCTAACTTGTTTTCTTCACTTTTTTGCCCTTTTTTACGTCCACTTTTCGTTTTCAGCTGCTATTCTTTGAACCTGTTTACAT
>LIAE01007321.1:55331-73438 GCA_002287525.1 Diploscapter pachys
TATTTTTGAATTATTTTTTTCTCGACTTTTTCAACCCACTAAATAATTTGTAAGAGGGGACCAAAATGAATCGGATTATGATATTTTTCTCCGAAAGATATACAAGACTTTTGCTTCATTTCAAAAATGACAAAGTTGTTTATCTTACTCATTCTGCGATAAAATGGCGAGATTATCCACGTGAATGATTTGCTTTTTTTCAAAATTAAAATAATATCCGCAATTCTGGGAAAACCTTATCACGCGAAAATTGCTAATATCATCTGAGAAAAGAAGGTCAATTTGTTTCTTTCGGTGATTAGTCTTTTTTATATCTTGCTAAAAATTATCAAACGATGATAGACCTTGAAAATCATTGACCAAATTGCTTAGTTATTTTAGCGACTAAATGCGTAAATATTTTATCGAAATGATCCAACATGTCGTAGAAATTGCGAAACAATGAATCGGTTGGAAATGTTTACGACCGAAACTGAATTGAAATATTCGGTCCTGTTTTCTGCTCCTATCTCTCATCGTAGGAGTAGTATTTTTTGATGTTCATGTAAATCATAGGGTTCTTTTGAACATTTTATTGTCGTCAGAAACCGTTAAAATTTCGTTCATTTGATGCTCAAACGAGGATTAGTGAATGTTGATTTTCCACGCCCTAAATTCAAAGAAAAAATGGGTGGGGGCAGAGCGAGATTGGAATGAAATTGACACTCAATCGAAGAAAAGTTCTAAAGAATAACACTTCGAATTTTAGTACTCGAACTTCAAATCAGCCATGTTGCGATCGAGCGGTTCCGGAGGTTATGATGTGGGTTTTTTTTTTTTTTTTAAATTTGTTTATCATTGATAAATTGATATAAAAATTGAAATATTCTCAAAGTTCATACAGATTTTAGAATTCAGCAAAGTCAATGTTCGTATCATCTTTTATAGATGATTGATCGTTGAATTTCCGTCCCTTTTCGATGTTTTGTTTCCCTTTCAATCGACTGCTCACTTCACATTTCATTGATTGTTTTTCAAATTCTATTTGTATGTTTCAGAACAAGAAGACGATCTCTATGACGTCATTGTCGATGAAATCGCGCAAACAGGAAGACGTCATCATGGAGGGCTGGCTCCACAAAAAGGGCGAGCACATCAAGAATTGGAGACCTAGGTATAGTAAAATAAAATAAATAATTTGGACCTATATTTCAACCTATCATATTTGTCATTTCTTGGAGAAAAAAAACCGAAAGTAAAGGTTATTAGTTTATCTTTAGATATTTTGTGCTCTTCAACGATGGCGCACTCCTGGGGTATAAGTCGAAGCCGAAAGAGGGCTTCCCAGAACCGCTGAACGATTTCATGATCAAAGATGCTCAGACGATGTGCTATGACAAGCCCCGTCCAAATATGTTCATGATTCGATGCCTCCAATGGACAACTATCATTGAACGGACATTTTATGCTGAATCTAAGGAGGTAAAAAATTGATTTTATAGAAATTTTTAGTTCAGTTTTTATTACATTTTTCAACTTTGGAATATCTTTACTGTATTTGACGGTAAGATTTTAAAAATAATTATAGGCTCGTGATCGATGGATCAGTGCGATCGAATCGATTTCAACGAAATACCGAAACCAAATGCAGGAAGCTCCAGAGGAAATGATGGAGGTCGTTTCTCAAGTGAGCATTTTTTAGTTTTATACCAATTGACAGGTGAAAAGTTGTCTTATGAGAATTAGAACACTCATTAAAGAAGCTGAGTAATAAGGTAGTTTTTGATTTTAGCCACCAGAGTTCATTAACTTTGGTATTCACTTCAAAATTCCATTTTGAAATCTTTTCTATTACTTTCGACTATTCTTGAGATGTTCTTCATCCATTATATAACGATAGCAATTAAATAATGTTGATCAAATATGGATGAGCTTCCTAGAAATTTTCCGTCTCTTGAAACTAGAAGAATGACGAGTTTCAGGTGTCGGTAGACGATTTGGCAGCGGGAGCCTTCTCAGCAGCAGCCCATGCCATTATCGGGCAGCCCCTCAACCAGCAGGCCGGCACCTCGAATCAGAGCACAAGGGCCTCCATGATGAGCATTGGGGATGCTAGCGATGCTGCTAAGAGGGATAAAATTGTAGGGACTTTGAAAATTAATTTTAAAAAAACCAAGTTAAATTATCATAAAATTCAGCTCAATAGTTTTTTCTTGGTACAAAAATAGTATACGCAATTTTCCAGAACCATACCACAAAACCCAAGTATAAAAAGTGTTGAAATATCATTTTTGATGAAGACTATTGTTTCAGTCGATGGACGATTTCGAATTCCTGAAAGTGCTCGGCAAGGGAACATTCGGAAAAGTGATTCTCTGCAAGGAAAAACGATCGAATAAATTGTACGCCATCAAAATTCTCAAGAAAGAAGTCATTATTCAAAGGGTGAGATTTTTCTAGTAAAACTATTATACGAAATGACTAAGTTTGTATAATGAACAAATTTTTAATCCATCTTTCACTTCACATAGTAAAAATCTACTGATTCTCTCTGAAGATAATATTCAATTTTCAGGAAGAAGTTGCCCACACTCTGACTGAAAATAGGGTCCTGCAACGGTGTAAGCATCCATTTTTGACGGTAAGATTTTGGTTTATACTAACTCTAAAGTAACACTAAATTTGGCCACAATTTTACCTATATTCTGCATTCTGCACTGTAATGGGCAATGCTTGATAGTCGAGTTTTATTTTGCACAACTATGCATGCTCACTTTATTCTTAACTTCTAGTAGCTTCCCTTTTATCGGTATTATTTGGAAATGTTCTGGTTCATGTTACTTTTCCATAGAAAATTTTATGCATGCTCATGAACCTCGGCATTCTCCTATTTTTCATGCAAATTATCGTGACAGTGTTGGTATTTGTCGTAACTTTCAGCAACTGACCTACTCCTTTCAAACTCCCTATCATTTGTGCTTCGTTATGCAGTTCGCAAACGGAGGAGAACTTTTCACGCATCTTCAAAAGTCCGGCACATTTTCCGAGGAGCGGACGCGGTTTTACGGCGCTGAAATCGTCCTGGCTCTGGGATATCTTCACAGTTTAGCGATAGTCTACAGGGACATGAAGGTTGGAAAAATTAGTCGACGAAGTTTTTGCTTTGATTTTTTTCGAATGAATATTCACACGACACGAAACTCGTATTTAGATATCGTGATTCTATCGTATTTTTGTAAAAATTAATTTATCGTAATCTTTCTCGGTATATGTTCTTAGAAATAATCTTATGGTAATTCTTTATCATCATAATTTTTCCTAATGATAATCCAAATCTGATGCTGAAACTTGGAAACATGAAGATGCAAATATTTTCATCTTCTCATTTGGATTATCCTTGTTATTCATCTTGTGAGTGCGTAATCTCTTGACTTATCTTCTTTTTCTTTTCAGACAACTAAGATAATAATCCCACGATCGCATTGCATTCAAGTAGAATTCTGTCGTAGCGATGTTATTCTCATTCCTCAAGCATTTTCGCAGTGTTTATAGTTAGAGGGATTAGAAATATCACTTAGAAATAGGTTACTGTAACTATGCATATTCATTTTCATTTTATATCATAAAATTGCTGTAAACATATCGTGATGCAAAAATATTCGACTTCGATTTTATGAATCATAAAGAATCTATTAAAAAAAAACGATAAAGTTGAGGTTGAATATTATTCAATTCAGATTACTCGTTTGCACTTTACAAGGGAACCTACTCAAGTGTCTATTCGAATTTCCTGTCAAAACTATATATGGGTTTTGACAGGAAATTCGAGTAGACACCTGGGAAGGTTCTCTTGTTAGATTTATTATAAAAATGCGCTATTGCTATTTAGGGTGGCATTTTTAGAAGATAGAAAAAAGCTTGGCTTTGCTGTATCCTCGTTTCTCCTGATTTTTTGCTTTGTTTGTAGAAAAGTAGCGCCACAAATCAGCAAAATCGAGCATAAAAATAAAAAATAAAAGTAAAAAATATTTAAAATTATTAAACATTTTGATAGCTGTATCATTTTTGGAATCAAAGTATCATTTCCGGTTATCAATATTTTTATTATATCACTCCTTTGATGAGTTCTTTGTTTTCACAGGAACTGAAGTACTCGTTCCAAACGGCTGACCGTCTCTGTTTCGTGATGGAATTCGCAATCGGTGGTGATCTGTACTACCACCTCAACAAGGAAGTCCAGCAGAGGAAGGAGGGATTTTCCGAGCCGAGAGCTAGATTCTATGGGGGCGAAATCGTGCTCGCTCTGGGATATCTTCACGCTAATAATATCGTCTACAGAGATTTGAAGGTTGCCATTCGAACATGGAAATTGCTGTGATTTTTTGAAGAGAAACTACATCATTTCACAGCAATTTATATCTTATCGTTGTATTGGAAATCCTCATAAAAGGGCTGCTTGGAAAGTTCGGATAGGTTTTTGTTGAGAATAAAACTTCGTGAACCTCTCAAGCAACTAAAATATTGAATATCGTGTCGTGTGAATATGTCAGTAATTTGCAATATCATAATTTTAAGAATGTTTATCTCTTAAAATTATATTTTCAGCTTGAAAATCTGCTGCTCGATAAAGATGGTCATATTAAAATTGCGGATTTCGGCTTGTGTAAAGAGGAAATTAGTTTCGGTGACAAAACCAGCACTTTCTGCGGCACTCCGGAATATTTGGCTCCTGAGGTGACGACAATAGAAATTTAGATTTTTTATTTAAAAATTTTTAGGTGCTTGAAGATAACGATTATGGTCGATCAGTAGACTGGTGGGGCGTGGGCGTCGTCATGTACGAAATGCTCTGCGGAAGACTCCCATTCTACTCGAAAGACCATCAGAAACTATTCGAATTAATCATGAATGGCGAACTGCGGTTTCCCAGCAAATTGAGTGCTGAAGCTCGTACATTACTGGGTGGATTGCTCGTCAAGAATCCCACTGATAGGTAAATACTTAAATTTCGCAAATAATGAAACTTTAGCATTGGCAAAGTTCAATTTGATTAATGAAATGCGTTTTATCTACGGTGAAAATAATAAAACATTGTATCAAAAATGTATGCAAACTCTAAATGCATCTTTATTGCTCATAAAGTGTCTATTCCTCATAACTAGCATTGCAGACTTGGTGGTGGATCTGATGATGCCCTCGAAATCTGTCAGCAAGATTTCTTCCGACCTATCGACTGGGAGAAATTGTACAACAAAGAGATCGAACCTCCCTACAAACCGATCGTGCAGAGCGAAACTGACACGAGTTATTTTGATAAGGTTGAAACACTCGTCTAAAAGTAAAATATTATTGTTGTTTTTAGGAATTTACCACAGCCCCTGTGCAATTGACCCCGCCTCCTGCAAGGCCTGGCGCATTGACTACTGTGGATGAACTCGAGGAAATGTCGAATAATTTCACTCAATTCTCTTTCCACAACAATACTGATTCCAATAGTTTGAGGGAAAACAGTGAAATGATGGAATGATTGAACAATAATATAGATGGCCACAAGTTGCTACATCGCATATCATCTGCGAAAAATATAATCATTTCCGTCATAATTAGTTACTATTTTATTTATTTTCTTCGTTTTTCCAAAAATGGTAGACTTGACAACAAGTTTAATTTATCAAGCATTTCGTCGTTATATGACGATTAGAAATTGACAGTTGTGATTTGTTCTTCAAAAATTTGTTCTTTTCTGAAATATTCTTCTAGGAATTGACTGACTTATTTTAGTGAGAATTTTTTCCTGAAAAATCGAAAAACCGGAACTAATTTCTATATTCGTAAAAAGCTATCTTTGCTCATTTCCGACGAATTCATTTTCGCACTTTGTTTATTACTGAGCATCTTTTCAGTCTGATATTGAAATATGGAACTTGTTATATTCAGAGACATAAAATTACATCAGAAGAAACTAGAAGCTTTTCCTTACATGATATTTCTTTGAAAATTAGCATTTCAATATCAACTTGAAGATAATTTCAACTTTACAAACTTCACGAGATTTGCATCCATTTTTACCTTTTATTTTGTTTTCTGTGAAAACCACTTCGTTGCTCGTTCGTTTACAATTGTTCTATTGAAATCTTTCCAAGTTGCTCGCGATAAAAATGGTGTTTTAGTGACCTCGGCGACTGTTTTTTACGCGGCTTTCTCAAATCGTTCTTCGTTATCTTAGGATTCTTGGAAAATTATCATAATCGGTGAAAATAATAAAAAAGAGCCAACTTTCCAAGACGCCTTTTTGTCAAACACTGATCAATTGAGATAAAATAAATGATGCACAAATTCGAAGATGCAAAATGTGCATTGCATTATTTCAAATTTATCATAAAGTAGACTGCAAAGTACCAACTTCTGCATATAAAATTTGAACGTTATTTGTTTTGCCTCACCTGATCGGTCGTCGACAAAATTTTCTAAGATTTATTCGAATTCGTCCCAGTTTCGCTGCATAGCAGCTTTCCCTAAACTAACCCCATGGATTTCTAATTTCGTTCTAATCACTATTAAATTTTCTTATTGATGTTACAATTTTCTAAACGATTCAATTTTGATAGATTGTGTGTTTGACATGAAAGTATGAAGTTTATACTCGAGATAATGCATTAAACTTGAAGATTATTGTTTAAATTCATGTCGAACAGTGAATTTTACCAGTACTTTGAAATTTTTATCGATTTTTTGAATTAATTTATTTTTCTCGATTCAAAAATTCTAGCTTTCCTATTTTGCGATAGAGCACTTTTGTGACCTATTCTACTGAAAAACGGCTAGTTACAACATCATCTTTCTTTCTTTCTTTCCTATTTTTTGTATTTCTGTTTTAATTTCGTATTTTTTAAAAATATTTTTGTTAGAAATGGTTCAAAATTAAATAAATCATTTGAAGTTGCAGTTGAATTTTTGATGAACCTTCATTGATTGTCAAGTCAGAAAATATCGCTTTCGTCCTGAAATTTGTCGCTTCGTGGAAAAAAGTCGTTCGCTGTTTTATTGCATTTTTGAAGAGGCGAAATGTAAGTGAACGAAAAATAGTGCAAACTCAAGAAATGCTCAACTTTCTTGCAGAATTTTTCAATCTTTTTTCATATTTTTAAAATTTCCATGGAAAATTTGATAATTTGGTCAGGCCATAAAATTCTGACAGGACACTTGGGTGTCCAATATCTTTATTATGGATTTTTTTTCAGATAATTGATAATTTTATCGGTCACTCGTTACTTTTAGCGCCATTTGGTTGTTCGAGGCAAAGTCCAGTCTGAGTTTTGAATTCGCAGATAAAATAAAACGAAATTATTGACCCTGAAGAGTAATAATTGAGACTTTCATTAGTGTTGTTGCTTAGGTAACAAGGAACTTTCTAGCTTATGAAAATTCGATAAAATGTAACTTTCATAGAGAATCCCTACCATTTGTGAGAAGTCTAAAAATTCCCCCATCAATCTAATTCAATTCATTTAATTTGCGCTAAATTTTCCGACAGCGATTTCCATTTTTCCCGATTTTTTTGTAATTCATTGATGGATAGATTCGAACGTGTAAGTTGCGACGTTAATGGACTTTGACAATTTCAGAGAACGTTCCTTTGAACAGAAAAACGAAACCAAAAATGTAAGAGTGGGGCTACAAAACCTAATTGATAATCAAGCAAAGATAACAAAATGTTTTGAGATTGTAAAAATGAATAGTTACCCAAATTATAGAATGTAAAATGTGGAAAAGTTTGAAATCGAATTCGGTTTTTATGGAGGTAATCGAAATTTCATACGACCTCATTCAAAATTTTCTAAAATTCTGATTTCATCTCAACAAATCAAACTGATCCTCATATTCGGCATTGTAGATTAGTAAAATTTTAATATTGAAGGATGAAGTTTAGCTTTCTTGAAAATCAAGAAGTTGAATTGAAATTATAGTTTCTGTCTAAACTCGTGTTCCAGAAACCCGCAATATCATTTCGCGTAAACTCGATCCCTCCGAGTACTTCGTTCCCTTCTTCACTTTCCTCTCTTCCAAATTTAACCTCAAGCACCTGTTGCATAGCTTATCTCTAGCTTCATCCTAGACGTTCGTTCAGTTTACAGTTTCTTTTATTTCTGAAGGACAATTTCAATTTCTGCTGTAAAATTGCGTAATTTGTGATGGAAAATTAGTGAAAAGATAACCTATCCCAACCATATCATTAAAATTTAAATGCTCTTTCACAAATTTCCATCAAAATTAATGAAATTCTTTCGAAGCTTTTGATTTTCGCATCACTTTATTTGTCTATCTCTATTTCCCTAGCAAAAGCATAAATATTCGGCAAACTGACAAATTGGCTCACATTCAAGCAACTATTCAATCCTTTTTCTCTCCTTTCCTGCCTCTGATTCACTTATTCCTATCTTTCCACCAATGTTGGATATTTCGAAATGCCAACAAATCGCCATTTTTCGCTAAGAATTATCCAATTTTGAGTATTGTTTTGCATTGCGCTTTCAGCATGGAAGTTTCCTGAAGAGCTGAATAAAATGCGAGCAAAGAGGCAGAAAACCGTGAAATAATATGCAAAATCGAGAGCTGCGAGAAAACGCAGAATTAGGCTGCAAGTATCGACTCTCTCTTTCTTATCCTCTTTGCCAATTCTATTTCCCTTCCTCTTTTTCTCCAACTCTATTTTTACCCGCACTCCTTCATTTTATTGCGTTTTCGTCTCGCTCTCTCATTTTCAAGTGCTCTTTTCGTTTATCTACTTCTTTTCCTACCCCTTTTCAACCATTCTCTCATTCCTTATTCATAGTCTGCGCACTCTTGCTCATTCCCATCTTTCCTCCTTCTCTTTTTTCATCTTGCCTTGAGCAGCATTCCCCGTGTTTTTCATGTGAACTTCATATTTTTCGAATTTTTTAATTTTCCTTGGTAAATTTTGCAATTTCTTATCATCAAGTGGCTCAATCGGCTGTATTTTTGTTTACAGCAGTGGTCATTGATAACCTTTGAAGTTTCTTCTGCTCAAAACAAAAAATTTTGAACGACGAAATTCCAATTCCCTCATTCCTGCCAAATCTTTAGCCTTTTTCATCGAAATCGTATATTTTTGAGGGTTTTTTCCCGAAATATCTAATTTTATCCTGCTTGAAAGGTGCTAATTTTGTAACGAAATTGAATCTAGTCTATTCTTTCAAAAATTGACTTTCTTCCAACTAAATCAAACACTTTTTAAAATGAGAACTTTTGAAAAAATAACATAATCATGACTTCTTTTTATTTTGCTGAAGGATAAAAACAGTTCATTTGATCACTTTTTGATATTCCTTATCACTGCTAAATCCGATCGATAAATCCCCTCACAGGCCTGACGGTATTGTTTTGCCTGCTTCTCTTCCCTTCCTTATCAGCTGTTATCGATCTGCCCTAATCAAGGCTGTCCATCGTATCACTAATCACTATCAGTCTAATCACGAATCAGTTAGTCTCCTCCCCTTTCCGATATCACCTCGTCTCTGCCTTCTGTCCCAACGCCCCTCATTTCTGCCTCTCTGCCAGCCGGTCAGTTCACCCGTCTACCATTCAAGAGTTCGGTCAAACTCGAATTTTTCTAAAAGAAGAGCATAGATTCCAAAAATGATCAACATTTTGGGCCACATTCAGCTAGAATACTATGCAGAGAACTGCACTACAATTGATAAGACGGTAAAATTTTTAAACTTTGTTCCTATAAAAGCAGGTTTATGGGAATTTTTGATAGAGAAGTGACAGAAATGCTCTTGGTCTGGTTGATTCGTGGTAATTTTCTTTCCACACTTGGTGCTAAACGGTCTCACTCATTCTCGATAAACGTTTATTTGCCTTTCAAAGTTGACGCGTCGTGCTTCAATTTGTAAACCTTGTCTTTTTGGAATATCGATTTCGTGTCTAATTTTAAACTTCTTCAACATTCTATTTTCAGCTATACATATTGTGGGACTACATGAGTGCGCCATCGCTGGATTCTTTGAACTGGGATTACTGGGAGATCCAGCCGCCCAGTTTGCCTCTGCCTCCGCCGTCCATCGTCGTTTGGGCGATTGTGGTGAGAATTTTATTATTATTATTTTTAAAAGTTATTCTTTTTTGAACCTCGAAGCTGTTGAACACGAGATAGTTCTAGTGCGAAATTATAAAACTGAAATAATTTGTCTTCCAGGTCGGTCTGATTCTGCGATTCTTGCACGTTCTCTCTGCGTGCGAAGCGCCCAAAGTGACTCTGAAGGAGAAGAGCAAAAATGGACACATGAAGCAGCTCATCAATGGAATCACAATGCTCACACAACCGTGGGTTTTTATTTAGCTTTTCTATAAATTTCTATAAGGCTCAAAAATGGTCTATTGCCGTTTTTACCCCTTCATGTTGCTCTTACCTCTTTGTGCTTTTCAACTTCAATTTTATTTTTGAATGATTGCAAAATGCAAATTTTCTTTTTCTTTAAAAAAATGCCTGTTCAGTTACTGCCCTCCCTCGTTGTGGGGTCGTTCTGGCCATATTCAGACCGCGGCCTATGGCCTCCTCGGTCATGCCTCCCTCAAGCGAACCTACGACCAGCGAGTCGGCATCCGCCTTGCAGATGGATCCACGCAGACATTCGACATCTTTCTCCCTATCGTCCCACATTCGGTAAAATTTTGAAAATAATTAATTTTTTTATGACTTTAAGACGAAAACAATTTGATGAGCATTCGAAAAAGTCGCAACTCAAAAAATAAAGCTTAGGATAGGGAATGATAGAAAACTGTAGGAGGAAGAATGATCTCCCTTTTCGCAAATTATTGCTCAAGTTGAGCATTTCTCAAGTTATCTTATTTAGTTGTCTGGTAAATTTGAAGGTATGGAAAACGATTTTACGGTTCATTAATTTCGTGTTCGAACCGAAAGATTGATTGATTTTTGAACAGAAGAAAGGTTTCAAAATTAGGATTACGAAATATATATATATACATTTATTTTTTTTTATCTTCGTGAAGAATATTATTTGCAGAGTGGGAAAGACGTGACTCTGGTTCTGACTCCGGGCATCGCGAATTCCAGCGAGTCCAATTACATCCGAACCTGCGTTCATTTCGCTCAGGAAAATGGGTAACGTATCAAATGTCATTATTTATTTTCTTTCAATGTTTTATTTAGAAAATTTATCGCCTTTTCCATAAACAACTTTGCAACTCGCTATATTTTATTTAAAATATTCCCAAGAAATATCATTTTCAGATACCGCTGCGTGGTTCTGAATCACATGGGAGCTCTGCCTGATGTTAAACTCACTGGGAATAAGATTTTCTCTTATGGTATATTTTTCTTTCTTCCGAAAATATTGCAATTTTTAGGCAGAACGGATGAAATTACGGCGATGATGGATTGGCTAATGAAGGAATTTCCCGAAACGGTAAAATTTTATTTTTTTAAAGATAGAATGTTTGAAGAATATTCAGAAGTTTTTACAAGCCCTGAAAAATTCTTTTAGTTTTGAAAATTTTTGATCTTTCCAGAAGTTCATCAACATCGGTTTCTCGATGGGCGCCAATATCATCACGAAATACCTGATTCAGTTGGACGAGTCCAAGAGGTCTCTCAATTTCCCCTTATCCTCAAAAAACTATTTTCAGAAACCGCTTTCTGATGGGTCTGTCTGTGTGCATGGGCTATTCCGCGACCAACTCTGTCAAACTTTACCACGACTGGGAGAATAATCGCAGGTTTGGGGATTTTCTTTTAGAAAACAACATGACGGATGGAATGGAAGTTACGCTTTCGAAAAAATAACGTCATATTTCTGTAGAGAATAACAAGCAATTCGCTAGAAAAAATTAATCGTTACATCGTAGTAAAAAGTCGATCCGTATCTTTTTTAATCAAGGTTGTCCAAAGTTAAATTTATGCATCTTCAAAATGACTTTTAATATTTTTCAATATAAATTCTGAAGTTCCAGAGCCTACAATTACATAATCACTGAAAACATGAAGCGTTTGCTCCGTAGGAATTACGACAATGCGGTGGGCCCCTACGTTGCCGATGGAATCATTGACGAGCAGGTTGGGAATTATTTGAAATTAACTAAAAATAGTTCCCACATTTGTTTCTTTTCCCATGCTATTTCTCAGAAAAGGGGTGGTAACTACAGTGAACGAAATTTTTCAATATTCCTGAAAGATGAATTTTTAAAAATTTCAGAAATTGTGGGCAGCGACCTCAATCCTGTCGTTCGACGAGCACTACTCGAGACGCGTTCACGGATTCGACTCGGTCGAGTCCTTCTACGAGTGGGTCGACTGCCTTCCGCACATTCCCGAATTGCAGATTCCTATGGTACGACTTTTGACTCGTGTTTATTTCAAAGAATTGCGAAGTGACCAAACTTAGCGCCAGTTTCATTAGGGTCAAATGAACAAGTGTTTTGCGTTCAAGTTTTATGCATTTTCCGAAAATTTATGAACCGAAATTTGTAGGAAGACTTCTTTTAGATTTTCCTGAACGCCGAGGACGACCCCCTCGTGCCACAATCGCTCTGGCAACCTGTCAAGGTTTGTCGCTTCTTAGATGTATTAGTTAGTGATTATTTAAGCAAAATCCGATTTAGAAAAAAGAAAAATTTCATCGATTTTGTTCCTAATCAGTTTTATTCAGTCGGAATAAAATAAGAATTTTTAGTAAATTCTATCAATTTTTCTTCTCTTTAGCCAAAATTATTGCCTCTTGAAGTAAAACTTATCCAACTTCAACAAGTCCAAGAAAGTAGGCTTTTTAAAAATATGTTTTGTCATCGCCTTTTTTCCTGACACTTTCTAAACCTCTACGAGTTCGATAACAGGCACGTAAAGTTAGTAGATTGGATCTCCTGACAATCAGTCTAACCTCAATTCATTATTTTATTCAGGACATGGCCTCTAACCACGAGCTGCTGTGTTTCATCCTGACGTCTCACGGAGGCCACCTGGGATTCCTGGAGGGCGGCAGTCTCTCGCCCCTCTCCATCACCTGGATCGACCGATTCATCGTCCAAATGGCTAATGCAGCGATTGACACCTTCTCGGAATAAACGATTTGTTGCATAGTTAAACTGAATTTCGAATATCACGGATTCCTCGAAATTTTTCGATGATTTCTCTTCAGAATTTTTGAATAGGTGGAACTGAACTATCTGAAGCTTCTTTGAAAGTTCTGACAATGAAAAGGAATTTGATAACGATTCGAATTTTAATCCTGCAAAAATCTGCTAAAACTCGCTTTATTTATTTTAGAAGCATCAATATTTTTGAAGATGACTTGAATTGAGAAAATCGCGACACTTTTCATAACGAAGTTTACTTCACTTCTGAAAAAATTTTCGTCGATTTTCGAAAATTGTCGATGCTTCCTTCATATAAAAGGACGATATACTCGTGTAGATTAGAATAGGTCACATCGTTTCACTAATTTATCATTGTTTTTTTTATTTACTTGTTTTGTTTCGCAATTCTAACAATTGAGGTAGCTTTTCTGATAATCACGTTTTTCCTACTGATTTTAGTCGTTTTATTGATTTTCTTTGGGCTTCTTGGAGAGTTTATCCTAGAGCATCCATTACTCATTCGAAAAGTACATTCTTTTCTACTACTCTATTTCGACTCTAAACTTCATGCACTTTCCAAGAGACTTATTTTGTTGCTTCAAGTTATGGGTATCATTTGCAAATACGCAACTTGATCGACAATTTGATCATGATAATTCATGCCTTTTTGGTGTTTTCCAGACCGATTTACTTGTATCTTTGTAGTCCGTTTCTGAATGATTTCTTATACTGTGATCTCGATTTTTGGACTATTTTATTCCAGAAAATGACCCTTTGTCACTTGTACATTTCATAGTCAACATTCGTCTTTGTAGATAAACAATCAGATTTTTTATAAGGATGGATGCATTTCCTAAAAATTTCAGAGAGATGTAACACATGCCATGCCAGAGAACTAATAAATTCTTCAAGTAAAAAATGAATTTCGAAATTGGCAAAATCCAAACTGAATTCTCTTCAATGCATACCTTTCTTTTCTCCCCTTGCAAAAATCGATAACCGTCAGTTTGGGTGTTTTAGTGCACTGCGTATTTTCGATTTATTCAAATTTTTGGCGTTATTTTCGGTTTTTCGTAATTTTTCGAATTTTTCAGAGATACAATGAGTGGTCGGGTCAGGAGAAGGCAGTCGAAAGGCGACGTGAATGCAGAGGGAATGAATACGAAGCGAGCGAAGTCTGGGAAATTGGGCGATCAAGAAATCAGCTTGGAAAATGGGACGGTAGACCAGGTACGAAAATTTTGTCGAATTGGTAGAATTCAAGAACATTCCGAATTTTTAAATCGATAAATATTCAAAACTGAAGCTTCTTTTTCTAAAACTAGCTTCTTCAGTAATTGAATTAATTTACTTTTTCTGCAGATATTTTTAATACGAGTTGCTTTTATTCTGAACGTGTTGAATGAATCTCGAATTTGTCCTTAAGAAGTTAGAATAATTTCGAACCGTTCCATTTCAGCTCTCCTCAACAGCTTCATCCTCTGGTGTTTTCCTTCAGAATCTGCCGAATGAATTGCGTTTGCACGTACTTAGCAAAATGGATGAACAGGAGAAGTACAAAATTGGACGCGTCAATCGAGTTCTCAGGTCTTTGGTTTTGAGAAAATCTTCAAAATAATTTTTCTAAAGAACTCACTCATAGATGTTGTTTTGGATAGGATCATTAAAAAAAACTAAATAATTTCGAGAAAAAAAAATCAAATATATATGCTACCCGGTTTTCTACTTTTTTCAAACTGCCAAACTAAGGTTTGATAGCCAATTTGGAGACCAATTTCGAAACCCATCTTGCAAAGTGAAAATGAAAAATAGGAACTTCATGCGCAACCTGCCCCAATTCTATCGTCGAACGAACCTTGATCGAACGATTCTGCACTGCCAAATCAAACGAGGCGGACTGTTCCTCGTCAAGTACCTCAGATGCGCTGAGTCGTCACTCAGAAGGCAGCAGTTCAGCGAACACGAGATGTTCAAGGGGGAGGTTGGCTAATTTTGAATTTTTATTGAAAAACGAATAAAACTTCTCAATTTCATGAAATGGAGTGATAATTCGAAATTAAAAGTTTTCTCGAGTTTTTTTTCGCAATAACCTTCTAGAATCTCGCTTCATAAATATTTTTACAGAACATCTTTCGAAAATGTAATATTTGTAAACCATTCGTTCAATTTATCATTTCTGCAAAAATTCAGCATTTTTTCTTGCAGTGATAATTCTTCTTTCAGATGATCGCTTTCAAGGACTACCTCTCTGACAATCTGCTGCACTTGAATGCTCGCATTCTGCATTTGGAAATCGCGGATCTGGACGAAATGGCCTGTGATTCCTTCCTGCAAATGCGCCTCTCCACTGACGACGTCCTCGTCTTCGAAGTCCATAAATGCAGTGTCGGTTGTTTTTTCTACATTTTTCAAAGGATAAGGCTTGTAAGACCGCGTGTAGAATGTTTTTGAGATAGAGGGGCCTATTCGCAAATACATCCTAGGTTTCTATCAATGGGTTATGAAATGAATAATTTCAATAGTTTCGAGAATTTCAGGTTCACAAGGATCGTCTAGCCCAGCTGCTCGCTCACTTCTCCCCCAAACAGCTCCATCTCACCGGGAACTTCAACCGCAGTATTCTTGACGCTGAGGTAGAATATAAATACATTTTAAGAAAGAGAAATATATTTTCAAACAAGAATTGTCGATGTGATAAAATACCTTCAATTTGAAAATCTCTAATTCCGCATCAAGTGCCGACTTCTGAAGATGACAGACTTATCGAATTCATTGAGGTATTTCCCGAATCCGCCTCCTCTCTATTCATTGGCTGTTTGCTCGGCCAAGGCAGCGCCGAACAAGAATTCCAGCCCGACAAGTCCTTCTTCGACAGAACTCATCGCATCTGGGGCAAGTCCATGGAGAAGGCTTTCGAGTGAGGCAATTTTGACTTCACTGGGAATATCAAACTAAGAAGAACAACAAAAAACTAATTTTTCTTATCATCCCATATGCCATGGAGATTTTTCCGTTATGCAATTTCATTTGCTTCAAAAATAAACTTTATTTCAGCCTGGAAGATCCCTCAGACGATGAACGCAATCCTACGGTGTTCCTCGAGTTGACTGCCATCACGGTCACTGAGAAAATGCTCATCGACTTCATTCAGGTATGCCCATTTTCTAGTTTCAAAACTTCTAGAATAAAGAAAGTGAAGGTTTTTATTTTCAAAGTTTTTTTTTCTATTTCTTCTCTTCAAAGTATAAATACGGTGATTTTTTAAAAATAATTCTGAGCCCAGTTCCGATTTTTCGACATTGGGCTCCTGTATTAGACACTGGCTCTTTTTATTTCTCCCTTTTGCCTATAGTCTTTACCCTAAAACCGGTGTCTAAAGCAGGAAGCCTTCAGAATTAAACTCCGTCTCACCCCTGGCTCTCGTTCACTATAAACTATCAAAGAAGTAAAACGAGTTTTTCAGAGTATTTTGCACGAGCCATGGGACATGACCGGAGGGGTGCATTACCAAATGAATATCACGATACATGGTAGCAGAATAAATCATTTGAGGTATTCTCATTTGTAAAAAGATTTTAGCAATTTTTCGAATTCACAGGTTTTGTCAAAATATGCAGCGAATAGCTCAGAGGCTGGGCGTCCACTTCACTCCGATCGTTAGTTTCAACGAAATGTTCGCCAACAGGTCGGTTCATTTTTGAATTCTTTGTCGGAGATTGTGAGCAACCGAAAGTTCGGATTTCCGAGGCGAGCGATATGCGCGAGATTCAGAAAGATTTTCTCGTTTTTCCTCAAGTTATTTTTAAATGTTTAATTTGTAGTTACATGTGGTATGTAATGAGGACAAATGGCCTGAAGATGCTAACGATCACAGTCAATTTGCGTCAAACTGAGCAGGAAAGATACCTGATTGTGCCCAAATTGGTCCTCCGAGACAAATCTGTCGACAGAAATTTCCTCGTCAAGAGAAACCCTAGGAAACGCAAGGCCACCTAAATCTAAATATTCAATTCAATTTTACTCGATCTGCAATCAGTTACTTATTTATTCAATGACATTCAATGTATAAAATATTGTACATTTCAATAGTGAAAAAAATTTGCACTGGCGCTTGATAGTGGAAATATTCAACACACTAATCATTGCAATTTATTAACTTCAAATCAATAGCTTCGATTTTTATCATAGTAAATGACAAGTATATAAACAGTGCATTATAGGCTAACTCACTTTAAAGCTTCAATCCATTTTTAATATTATTTTAATAAAAATTCAGAAAAATTGAACGTATTTATTCCTCGAATATTCCCATCATCGTAGATCCTATCGCAACATTTACGACAATCTCCATTTTAACAAAATGTGCATTTAGAAAAACAGACATAAGCAATAGCTTTTTATTATCATTCAGAAGGATATATTACAATGGTTTATTCTGTGATGAAAATTTGCACTGTATGAGTTTTGCACTATTCCGGAAGTTAAAGAAAGTTAAAACATGGAAGATCGGTCTTTATCCATAGTTTTGTACAAAATAACACTTCATTAATGCCAAACAAATGTGATGAATTTTGATCATGCCAAAATATATCTTATAAAACAATCTCAACATTACTTTCTTCAGTAGGACGTAAATCCTCCAAATCATCATGCGAAATTGTGTAATTGAAACGGTACGCTTCGGGCTGTTCTGTTGAAATTTCATGTAGATACTTGTTCCTTTCATCTTGGGGATATTCATAGTCATTGTTGTCATAAAATTGCTGCTGGTTGTCCTCCAATTCGTCTTCAATGTGCTCCATTTTGTCGATTTTTTTGTTCTTTAATTTCTTGTAGAGACGTTTGCCCAGATGTTTTATAATCGGTTTAGCAAATTTGGCTGATTTGGAGAGGAAGGATAAGGCTGAATTCTTATTTTTAGATGAATCAGGCATTCTTGACGGTGTTCGTGATTGAAATATTAGGTTGATGCATTCCTGTTTTCCGTTTTTGATATGTGTACTTTGCTCCCTCCC
>LIAE01007323.1:5549-93472 GCA_002287525.1 Diploscapter pachys
GCTTCGGTCAATCAACACCCAGCCATTGCTATCCGCTGTTACCTAAATTTGAGGGTATTCAAAAATTGAATATGTTTCAAAATAAATCAAATATTTGATAAAGAAACTCTAAAATAGTCGATGATCATGGGGCTTGAAGATATTCAAGATAAGTAGCAAATTTAAAAAAAAAAAAACTCACATCCATTCTTCCACTGAACATAGCCCTCAGCATGGTGTCTTGTTTCGTTAGAGTAGCCAAAGTCGTTTGGAACAAAGCTCCACCAACATTCAGTTTCATGTATTGGTCGGGGGATTTCTAGATTTTTACTATTCACTTTTGACCCCCACAATAATTGTTTCGGCAGAAAATATGTTCAAAGTTGAATTTTTGTAACGGACAGATTTGTTGAGCTGTCAAATTGCAATTAGAAGGAAATTACTTTCTAAAACATTGTTCAAATGCAAGAAAACATGGAACTTACTTTTCGAATCGAACAAAATAACCTACCCCATTGGTCTCCTCCCCTTCCTTTTCATTCGTGTTCGTCCTCGAGCATCTGGGATTATGTCGGTAGTTGACCGCCGAAGTCTCTCCGGACATTTTAAAATCTCTTGATCAACCTATATATCAAAATATAAGCAAACAATAAAAGAAAAGAAACGAAAAGCAATCAAATAGAAATATGTCTATGGTCTGAAAACCATAATTTGAAGAAAAAAATAAATTGATCAAAATTTAAACTTTATTTCTAAAAATCAACGATAACAATGAGAAACTTTGCAATGAATAACAGAACAAAGACAAAAAAACAAGATAAAAATAACAAATTATCCAAAAATCGACCTGTTTACTCTCCGTTTGCATCGATTCTGGCCTTTTTCGGATTCATTTTTCCGGCCTTCACCTTCTTCTTGCGTTTCTTGTCGATTTTCTGGACGATTTTCGCCGCCTTTCCCTCCAATTTCGGCAGATTTTCCGTGTCGAACACCTGCAAATTACAATTTTGAGCAAAAATTGATTTGCCAAATTTTTATCTTTACCTCTCCAATAGGATCTTCGTACGTTTGCTCTACAGCTTCGTTTAGGAATTTCGTCTTTTCATTGTACGCCTGAATTTGAATTTTTAGCACCAATAAATACGATAAAAACCATCATAAGTTAATCAAAGAAAGGAAAAACGTTTTGAAATGCATCAACTTTGAAATCTATCGAAAGAATATGCATTTTATCGAAAATGCTTTTTTTTTGGAAGTTCGTGAACTTAGAATTATTTAAATAAAATTCCAAGGCCCCACCTTCCTATTGATGACTCTGGTGAGATGTTCAGACTTCTTCATTTTCCTCAGCTCTGCTCTTTTCTGATTCGGCGACACGTAGTCTGGATTGTCGTAGAGAACTGCGCCCTCAAACGAGCCGTCGAAAATCCTAATCAGTTCCAGAACGAAACGAGGACCTGGAATGGGAAAGAATTTGATCCTTAGAAAAATCGAATAAAAAATAAGGAAGACAAATTTTATGTTAGTTTTTTAAAATAAATACTCAAGGGGAGAAGACCAGCATGTATTGGTCTAAATTTTCAACAATTGATTCAATTTCTTTTTGAAACATAATTAGAAAATCGAGTCTACCAATTTCCTGGAGTTGCAGACTTTCATCGACGACCTGGAAGTTGCGGAACCAGATCCGTTTGTCGGGAGTCAGGGAGAACATGAACACGTGGTCATAGAACGGCTGACTGCGGGGATGGTGATGAGGGGTGCCCAGGGTCTATAATATTTTTTTAAAATTTCATAAGTTTCATCAGAAGAGACGCATAGTTTGGACACTTTTCAATAATCTTGGCTATCAGCTCTATTTAAATATGAGAAAAAAACTAGAACTTTCTGGATAAGTTTCAAGTAAATGTAAAACTAATTCTAGAATCTGGTAGATAATTTAGCTCTCATTTTTGCTGTAAAGATAGACAATTCTAAAATTCTCGTTTCTTCAATTGACTTTCAGCAAATCACATCTAAAAATTAAAAAATCAAAATCAACCTGAACGAGTGCCTGTTTGATCAGAGCGAATTCGGGCTTTTCGTCGAATGCTCCGTTGAAAGACAGAATCGGGCGAGAGGCCTGAAGTTAAGACAAATAAATAAACTAAATCAGGAAAATAAACCTTAAGACAGTTCCCCGACAACTTGAGCTCCATCATGGTGTGCACGTTATGAACGAGGAACTTCATCGACGGACCGTTTTTCACGTTCGACAGCCACATGTATGTGTCCTAGAAATAATTAGTGCAATAATTTCGGAAAAGAATGTAAAAAGATATTAGCCTTGCAAAGAATAATGCCTTGTCACGACGAACAAAACTTTGTATCGAAATATGTTTCAAAACTTCATATAAAGCAGTGAGCTCTATCAAAGTTATTACATCAGTGCTTGTAGGATTTAAAAAATGAGAAAATTAAAGAAAAAAAACGGACCTTTTTCTTTCTGCTCTCGAAGTACATCACCTTGGTGCAGTTCTTCATCTCGGCGATCTCGTTCAGCACGGTCAGCGTCTTTTGGCGGTCGAATTTGGAGTCGCCCTTGGAGTGGGGCATCAGGGACTGAAATGATAAAAATAAAAAAGAATAATTTTCTTCAGAAAAATAGAAATAAAAATGCCTTAACTCGAAGAAAAAATATTTTCCGAAGAAAAGGAAAAGGTAAAAACTAATATATTCGAAAGAAAAAATCTAACCTTCAAATCGTTGGCCAAATGCCGAGTGCGAACATCGGTCCCGCGTGAGCACAGAATCAGCACTCGCTCGCGATTCGTCCACAACTCCGCACGCTTCTTCTCGTCCGCTTTGGCCTCCTAGAATGATCCATTTTGAATTTTTTTTTTTCTAAGTCGGCATTTTAGACATTTCGATTGTAGCAGCGAATGATCAGTTTTAAATTCATCCTCTCAATCTTTTCATTTTTTGAAACTTACTTGAAAAAATCACTATTTTATTTATGTCAAAGTATGTTTCCCCATTTCATTAAAAATATGCAGTTATGTTTCAAATTTGTCTAACGCTACGACATTCTGAAGACGACTCGATACCTCGATAGTTCTTGTGTCTCAAACCTCGGAAGAATAATCGCAAAATTTTCAACGATTTTTTAATTTTATTTTTACAGTTAAAAAATAAAATTACCCCATTTTTCCCGCCGTGTTCTTCTTCATCGTCCGAATCTTCCTCCGAAGTCGTTACCAGGTCCTCATCATCTTCGTCGTCCTTGAACCTGGCCTCGTATCCAGTTTCCGTGATTTTCTTCTCAAACTCCCGTTCGATTTTCTCCTCCTCCTCGATTTGGGCAGCCAATTTCGACTTCAACTTGGCGAACTTCCCCATCGCTCTGCAATTAACCCGAGTTAATTAGGGCAATTAATTATTCCGGATGTATAATTAGGGTAATTATCGACGGAAAAGAAAAGAAAAACGAATTGATTTGGGCAATAGCGATAAACACTTGCCGAAAGGCTTTGATTTTGGGCGGAGCCATTGTAAAATCAGCGCAGACTTTTCAAAAGCTCTTCAATTTTTCAGGGTTTGAACTAATTTTTCGCGTTAACTAATTATGCTGATTATCGATAATTGTTAAGATTTTGATGATACGTTTAAAAATCGACGTTTCTCTACATTTTTCAATACTGAATTCGAATTTTATTCGTGTTCTGAATAGTTTTTATTCGGTTTCAGAATCTGAAACAAGTTTCAAAAGCTTCAGTATCTATTTGGCTTCGAAAACTAACAATATTCAAGGCTGAAACTCGTTTGAAATTTCAATTTTGTTCATTTTTATCTTTTCAGCAAGGAATGCAGCGATGTTTGCATGGTTCCACAGGAATTCATTTACCATCGACCTCGAAATGCTCGGCGATTCCAGTCCGAATTCGGAATTTCTGCTCCAAGGCGGAGAAAGGGAGGTGAGATTGGTGGTTTTTTTTTTCTCGATTTTCAACAAAATCCAATCTGTCGTATTTGAGGGACCCCGACATTTCGATCTTCAGTCAGAACTACGCGCAACGAACGGAGGTCGCTGCGGCAAATTACCGAAATACGGGTTGGTTTGACTGGAATTCTTTATATTGCAGCACACACACAGGACCTATTATTGAATTAAAAGACTAAACTACGATTTGACTTATTTTGAAGCACACTTGATTTTAAAAAGAACGTATTCTGAAAAAGCATGACCCATTTAGTTTGTTTTGTTTTAAGATTTTAGAGATATCCACAACATCACTGATAAAGCTGAAAGTTCACCTAAACTTGAATCATTTTGAAACATTTTGTCGAATTTCCAGAGCCAACCTTTCGAATGATCCTGCCTCCCCCGAACGTGACAGGCAAACTGCATCTGGGCCACGCTCTGACAGCCGTCCTTGAGGACGCTCTCTGCAGACATCATCGAATCAAGGGCACAATTGTGAGGATTCATTTGTTTTTATCTGCCTAAAATAACTTATGTTTCAAAAATTCAAGGGCTATGTTCGCTGTTTCTAAAAACGTTTCATGGATCGCTTTTATCTAGAAAGGATGAATTAAAAACAAGTTTTTCAGGCCCATTGGCTGCCTGGCTTCGATCACGCTGGAATCGCGACTCAGGCGGTGGCAGAACGAGAGCTGTGGAACGAGAGAAAACTGACTCGGGCTGATTTGACGAGAGAGGAATTCGTCGAGTTTTGCACTAAACTGAGCCAGAAGTTAGTCAATTCAAAGTGATTCTATTTTTCACATTAAAAAATCACTTTTCCGATAATTTCTTGAATTTTGAGACGTATTTGTGATGGGCTTATTATCGTGAAAAAACCTATCTGATGTTTCAATGAATTTTTCAAGTAAAAATACAGAAAGAGTGTAAAACAAGAATTGTAAGAGACGAAATCATAAAGAATTTTCTTGAAACTTATTTATTCTTCCAGAAAAAAACTTGCTCTTTTCCAGAAACGCTTCATCTATCACTGAACAACTCAAAAGACTTGGCGCCACGTTGAATTGGAAGCAGAGCTACTACACTCTTGATCAGGTTAAAATTTTCAAGGTTTTCCTCCGAATTTCAAAATTTGCAGAGTTTCTCAGCCGCTGTGAATCGGGCATTTTGCGAGTTGCACGCTCAAAAACTGGTTTATCGGGGAGAGAGAATCGTCAATTGGTGTTCAACTTTGGAGTCCACACTCTCTGACCAAGTGCAGTAATTTCTAAAGATTACTAATTTTAAATTGTTTTTTAATCATAATGACATTTTTATTTAACTTCATGAGTTTTTCCTTCCAAAATTATTTACCCTTTTTTCAAAGCTTATATTTTTAAGGAAGTCGAGCGAGTCTCAGTTCAACCCGGAGATGAACTTCTAGTTCCTGAGCCTTCGAAAGGAGGTAGTGTCAAGAGACGAGTCAAATTCGGCCAGATGCACAGGATTCGGTACAAAGTCAGGGATTCCAAAGAGTACGGTATTTTCTTTAGAGTGTGTGATAAGTCGGAAATTCCTCAATTTGAAATGTCTACACAAATAATCATGTTTGCTAATCTCCTAACCGCACATATTATTTCGTCAAGTTGTGAGATTACTAAATTTCTAAACCCTCGAATTTTCTTAAAATGCGCTTTCCAGGTTCATCGAAGTCGGAACAACCAGACCAGAAACCTGCTTTGCCGACGTCGCCATTGCTGTTCATCCGGAGGATTCGAGGTTTTTTTTTTGTTTTTTAAAATGTGTTTAAAAATGTTCGTATTCGTATAGAAAATTGTTACAAGAGATTCATCCTATTTCATGTTATCATAAATTAACTTTCTAGGTTTGAAACTTGTTGAAAACTTCTTGTTTCATTCATTTTAGCAATTTTAGCCATTACTCTTTTCATAAGCTTCAAAAAATCATCATATTCAATTGAAAATTTATGAGCTAGTTTCAGTATACTTCGTAATGTAATTGAAATAAATTTTAAGATATTCCAACCTAATCGGCAAAATTTTGGAGCACCCTCTAGTCGATGGACTTTTCATTCCGGTAATTGCTGACGAAGCCGTTTCACAGAATAAAGGAACCGGTGATTTTTTCGAAGATTTGTTTTCTGAAACATTTCTTGTCCTGAATTTTTTTCTAAAAAAATCTTTTTGAGGAGCAGTCAAAGTGACTCCCGCCCACGATCAACTGGACTTTCGAATTGCCTCCCGACACTGGACAGAAATCGAGAGAACCGTCAAAAACGCGAAATCGAATTTTTGTCTGACCGAATCGGGGAAAATCAAGTCTGAAGATTCGGAATTCAATGGATTGGACCGGTTTGAAGCTAGGGAAAAGGTTGGCCTTTTCTTTTATTTCTGAAAAGTTCTCCTATTTTCTTCTTTCACTTTTTAACGAACTAAGTGAACTTTTCTAATGTTCTGTGAAAACATTTTTCGGCATCTTTATTTTAAATTTTAGGTTCTGGAATATCTGAAATCCAAGGGAGCGTATCAGGGCATTATGGAACATTCCGGAGCGCAGGTCAACGTTTGTACCAGAACAGGTAAAAATGAACTTATTCCTTGATGAAAGTGAAATTTTCAGGAGACATTATCGAGCCACGATTAATGAAACAATGGTTTTTGGACACTGTAGATATCGATAAGGAAGTCTACGACGATATCAAGCAGGGAAAGGTAATCTTTTCCGACTTTACAATTTTTGTAAAGACGACTGAAAATTCACTAACTAAATTTGCTTCTTTGCCATATCTCTCAAAACTTTTGAAGCATATTTAGTCAATTTTTCAAATCAAGCTTCTAAAACTTTTCTCCAAGATTTTAGATTTTTTACTATACTATTATTCAAATTTCAATTTCGCTGAAATTATCTTATTTATTTTCACTTTTTTCTTAACTAAATTTATGAAACATATCTTTCTAACTTTGCAAAATTCAGATCAAAATCACTCCTTCGTTCCACGAGACCGCCTTGTTAAATTGGCTGTCGAATTCGGAGCCGTGGTGTCTCAGTCGACAACTTTTGTGGGGACATCGGATTCCTGCCTATACTGTTGATGAGTAATTTTTTGCATTATTTTTTCGATCATATTGTTAATTAGCGAAACATCTTTTCTTTCATTTTAAAGAAAATTTGAGTTTTTGCTCTTTCCAAAGTTCCCGATTTGCCATTAGTGATATAGATATTTATCTAAATTTGGAAATTCAGAAACATATTTGATATTTTTAGTGAGAGCTGGTTCGTCGGTCAAAATTCCGAGTCAGCGGCGCAACACTTTGGCACAGATATTCAAAATGTGAGGCAGGACAACGACGTTTTGGACACCTGGTTTAGGTCGGTTTCAAAATTTAGAAACTTCGAATACTTATTTTCGACTAGTTAGTCAGTTAGAGTCTAAAGGGACAAGGCCGAATATTTTCCAATATCTGCTGATATCTTTGAGTTTAGTTTTCGACTTTTAAACTCTCATTAAAATTTCACATTATTTGATGCAGTTTAATGACCAGTTTTCACACTTAGATGTTTCTTAATTCGATAAGTTTCATAAAAATGATTTTCTGAACCATTTTCATTCATCAGTGACTTCCCTAGAAAACGATTAAATATTCTAAAAAAACTAATTTCAGCTCCTCGCTCATCCCACTCGTGTCAGCCGGGTGGATGAACAGAGACAAACCGTTCGACATCTCCCAAAAGCCCCCTGTCGATTTGATGGAAACCGGCTGGGATATTCTCGGCTTCTGGGTCGCTAGGATGCTCACTATTACGAAGAGGTTTTTTGATTTTTCTTTATATTTTCTGTTTCAAATTTTTATACATTTCTTTATTTTTTAGATTTTCTAATTTTTGTTTAGGTTATCCGGCGGCTACTTTCCCTTCAACCAGATAATTCTGCATGGTTTGATCAGAGATGCCAATGGTCGGAAAATGAGCAAGTCGCTGGGGAATGTGATCGATCCGAACGACATCATCGATGGAATCGAACAGCAGAAAATGATCGACAGGATCAATGAAAGCCAGCTAGAACCTAAGGAGAAAGGTAAAATTCTTTTTTATCAAATATAATGAAGTGATTAGGTAAAATGTAATCATCGAATATTAGACAGATTAAAATAATTTTTGCCCTATTTCATTAGGATTTTTTTGAAACACATTTAAAAATTTTAAAACGACAAAATGTTCCGAAGCATTATAGATTTTTTACTGAACAAGGCGCGTTATTGACCGATCAAAGTAATAAATAATGAAGCGACATATAAATTTGTTGAAACTTATCAAAAAAGTTTCGGGTTTCAGAGAAGGCGACAGCCGACATCAAGAGCGAGTATCCCGAGGGAATTCCCGCTCAGGGCGTCGACTCACTGCGCTTCGCCCTTCTGAAGTACGACGCTCAGCAGGTCGACATCAGGATGGACGTCATTCGGTTTTCCTATACGGTATCTCTTACTCTTTTTTCTGAGCTCCTGTATTTTTCATCGATTTTTTTCTTTTTTTATGCTTTTTAGACCTAAATCAAATGGTAATTCTAAGAAGCAATTTCTTCTAAACATAATTTTTATGTATTATTTTCTTTCGTATTTTTTCCGAGATTTAAAAGAAAGTTTCAGGGCACCAAATTCATCGCGAAAATATGGAATTTGTGCCTATACTACGAAAAAATCTGCGAAGCATCGCCCACTATGAAAGATGTCGATTCGGAACACGTTATGGTAAGTTTTCTGATTTAAAAAATGTGTTTCAAGATTTAAGATAGAATATTCGAAACGATTTTGTTATAATTTTAAGTTATCCAGTATATCAAGCCTACTAATTGAAAAGAAATAGTTTTCCATTTTGGCCATAGACGATGGCCTGAATTTATTGAAAATTTGACCTATTATAGGATAAAAGACTAATTAGAATACCGTAATCCAATTTGGATCGTTTTAGGACCGCTGGCTGGTGTCTCGAATGGCCTCGACTCTGCAAGAAGTCGACAGGAAAATGGCTGCATTCGAAATGCACCACGCTTTTCAGGCTCTTATCGATTTCGTCAAAGTGCAACTGTCTGATGTTTATGTGGTGGGTTGGGCGTTTTTACGAGTCTTCACGACGCAATATTTTTTTTATTCAAAATCCATTTAAAGCCATAATTTTCTGAAATTTATTGAAGAAAATATTATGAATTATTTGCCCATATGAGACTAAATTTACTAACTTTAAGAATAGTTTATGAAATTCTTTGAAACATATTGATAGTTTTAATTTTCTAGGAAGCCACAAAATCTGCGCTCCGTTCGAACGATGCAAAGCGGATTTCTGAAATTCGATCGACTATGCAAAGGGTCATGCAACCGGGTAAATTTAAAATATCAAATTTGATTTTGAAATAAATTTCAGCTCTGGTCCAACTGTCTGTTTTCATGCCCTTCATCTCGGAACATCTTTATGAACGCATTTTCCACCGAGAGCCCGGTTCGATCTATTTCGATTTCGTCAAGGTTATTTTTCAAAAATAATACCCTTTTTACCTTTTTCCCGTCGAAAGCTTCGTATTTTTTGATTATTGGGAAACTTTCAAAGTTTTTTTATCAATACTTTCTCTTAAAGAGTCAGTTCAAATTTTTAGAAGAAAATAACCCGTATTTGACTATTCCATCGTGATTTGGAAAGATCTTCATTGATTATCCTTCATAAAAATTCAATGATATTTGCAGATTACCTTTCCTCATTTCAGACCAAAATGCTGACCCATCTGATCGATGTGGATCTCGAGGAATCAGTCGATTTCGCGCTCGACGTCCTCGCGACGCTCCATCTGATTCGCGGCAGATTCCAGATGACCAAGCAAATGCCTTTTGAAGGTAAAAATATTTTACTTACAAAATATGTTTCAAAATGGTCTTATTGATAATTGAAATTTTCCGAAGCAATCGCGTTCGCATTTTTTTTTTAGATAAAGGTCATTGAGTTTCAAAAAGTGCTCTATTTGTGAAGGAAAAGTTCGTGATAAATTTAAGTAGGGCCTCCGATAATGCCAGAATGATTATTTCCAGGAATTCTTCAATCGGACTCCGTTCCTGATGGCTTCTCGGAGACGTTGCCCGTCTTGAAAGACTGGGGAAAATTGACACTCAGCGAGAAAATTCTCAGTTCGAAAGATTCGACCGAAAACCTGCCCAAAAACCTGCTGCCCTACACGATATCTGGAGGACAAGGAATTCTGTTTCTGAAAATCGAGGCACGTCATGTTCTAACTTTCCGATTCGATGATAATTCTATTTTATAATCACTTATTGCAATTGAATAGAGGTTATAAATTTGATGATACTCTCTAGTTTTTTGAAACGCATCTTGAAAATTTTAACCAATGAAGATTATCCGAGCCGTAGAAATATGAGTTTCCTTCGGAAGTTAATGGTGATCTACATTTCTGAAACTTATCACTTAAAAAAATTGGTAATTTATTAGAAGTAACCCAAAAGCGAAATTATTAGTCTTTCGACAAGAAATTTAGATTCATGAATCTTAAGCATTTTTTAGATGTCAATTTTCAGGACTCGGTCCGCGATGAATACGACTCTCTTCTGGCGTCGAAATTGAAGGTTTTCCAGGAATCCGTCGAAAAGCAGCAGAACGAGATCGAGAAATTCGATAGTATCATCAAAAATTATTCGGAAGCTGGAAAGGTTCGATTTCTCTATTCAAAAAGAACTTTTGAGAGGTTCACTAATTTTTGAAAGATGAAAAATTTCAGAAAACCGCCGAAATGGAGAAGCGTCGTCGTTACGCTTTGAAGCGGCTGGGGAACAGTCGGCTCAAATTGCAGGAACACGAAAAACTTATCGAGGAGTACGGTAGAAAGGTGGAAAATTCGAATGGCTAGGTATTTTATGAATTTTTAGATTTAGAAGGTTAGGTTAGTAGATTGAGAATTCTAGAAACATTCTCGGTAAGAAACGGAAAGTTGAAGATTATTCTGGTTGGTATTCTTTGAATTTTTAAAAAATTAATTTATTAGTTGGTTAGATTAGTGTATAGAAAATTTGAAATTATTGATTTTTTGTTATTGTTGAAAAATTGTTCGAAAAATGAGCATTGTTTATTCACAGTTCTAAAACACCCACGTGAAATTTCTGTGCATATCACAAATTGTACGATTTCGAATAAGTACATACAAATTATCTTAAGAATTCGACCACTCATAAAATTTCACCTATTATACATTTGAAAGGTCACCCCCTTGAAATAAAAATTGACATTTTTTTCGAAAATTATCTTACAGTAACCCCTAGGGCTTGTACATGTGATAAATTACTGATAAAAGCGAAATTATTTCTGTATCATTCACTGTCATGTCGATAGCCACAAGTAAAAGTGGATAACTATGCCGAAATTCCAACCAAAACGGCACCGGTTAGTGCAGCTAACATTGCAAATGCGAGCAGACGAAGATTTGAACCACCTTCCATTTCTCTGAAATATACGAAAGTTGGGTTTTTAAATCTTTTTTTTTTTTAATAAATAACTTGTTATTCAAAAATTCGCCTAATCAAGCTAAATATCTCAGAAATTAGCATAATTATTGTTTAAAAAATCACTTGAAATAGACCACACTCCACAAAGCAGCGATGCATCCTGGAAGCCCAGTGATAATCGGGAATGATACCGCCTGCGATAAATTGTCATTTGCTACGAACCTGGAAAGTTAGCATATTATCAACGCAAAATCGATCAAATTTTTCTATTTTGCACACCTCCATCAAACTATCTTTCCAACCATGTATAACACATGGGGGTCAGACAAACTTATCATAGAGATCTAGGCTTGGACAGACAGACAAATTCAACAAAAATACTGAGTTTAGGCTAGACTTAGATTACCATGATGATTGAGCAACTGCCCACATAGTTCCGGTTGTCAAGCTTGGACCGACGATACGGGGGTTCACGTAGGGCGAATTCTGCAATAAAAATACTATCTTTAGAAAAGCGTAGATAAGTTTTTCGGTGTAAATGAAAGTCTTCAAATTTCAGAATAATTTTTGGAAAAAAGTGCTACTTCTAAAAATTTGCAAAAAAAAGGTCTAAATTCTTACACCAGTAAAACAGACGTATCCAGCCAGAACTACAGTAGACGTAGCTAAAATTCCGGTGAAGTGAGAAAAGACGAAACCAAGACCGCTTTTGGGCGCATCAGGGAACTGAAATTCGACAATTTTCAGGAAAATCCGAAATTTACCTACACTCTCCGGATGATCCTGCATGTAGATGACCGGCACGAAAGTGACGCCGTAGAAAAATCCAGCGATCAAGGCTGTGCCGATGGCTCTGAACATTTAGATGCTTTAATAGCAAGCTGATCGTCGTGACAAAGTTGAATTTTTTCTATTGATAGAGGGTATCTTGAAGCCTATTTCAAAGATTATTTTTTTTAATTCAAATAAAAGGCAGAGTGAACAAGTTGCTCATTTTGTATGTTGAACGGTTGCGATTTGTCACGAAACTTACATTAAATTTCATTTACAATTTAAGCGAAATCTCTATTCGGAAATAAAAGTTTTGGTTGATGAGTTTAATTAGACAGGTACTTGACTAGAGGCTTATTATCACAGAATAATACAACCAGTAGGGTACAATGACTTGAATTAACCATGGATCGTGGTATTATGCTATTCCCTTTTAGGTTGGAATCACCCCCTATTTATACACTATCTTGGATTATGATAAAGACGCAGAGAAAGGTGTCGAGTTCGAATTAGAGAAACTAGAAATAAGCTAGTGGCTCAAGGAAGAAAGGTGCTCGAGGTGTGTGTTGTATGCTGTATGGTTTTAGGGATTACCAAATATTTGATGGCCTTATTCTTTACAAAATCTTTTAAAATTGAGCATTTGTTGATGGCCAAAAAGCTTTCTCCATGAGTAATCTCTGCTAATGGCCAGTAGATTGTAATTGTATAGGCAAGTGAATGTAAATCTTACATGGCTCGTTTCTGCGTCCTGTACGCGTTCGACGTGTTAAAAACTCGACTCGCTGCATCGGCCGTTTCGATTAGGGGCCTGAATTAAAGAATGCGTTATTTTAATCATGAAAAATAAAATAGGGTACTAAAAAGTACAACACTACTCAATCTTTCAAATGATCTCGATTCGTTCTGCTAAAGATTCCAAATACAAAATTCAAAAGAGAAAATGTCCTTGAAATGTAAAAGAAAAATATCCCTCTAAAAGTCAGATAAAAATAGTTCCTCGAAGAATAGTTATTATTGCTCAGTTTGTGTGTTAAAATAGCGACTATTTTCAAACGAAGATAAAAAAAGGGAAACGAATTAGCCGTACCTATCCTCTTCATCATCGTTGTCGATGGCAGTGACTCCACTATCGTTCTCGATTCGAATCACGTCCGCACTGCCTGGGGATATAGAGGGATGAGTCTTGACTTTAGAAAACAGGAAACCACTGAAAATTTGCAAATTGGCCATTTAAATTATGTTTCAAATCTTTGAATCAGAAAGCTACTTTGGCTTTTCAATGAATAGACCGTAAATATTTATTTTTTTTAATTCAATTTCTATCATAAAGGTTTCATGAAGGTATAAAATTTAAACTTTCTATGTTTGAAATTTGCTGAAACCTACGCGAGAACGACGAATCCCAAACCGATGTAGTTGAGAATTGGGTTGTTTGGAATCGTCGCTTTGATGCCGAATAACCCGAATCTGAAAAATTCATTTTTGAAAAAAAACGTGAATTTAAAATCTCCTACCTCCCACAAGCCCATCCCGCCACGCAGTTGGTGACGCTCCAAATTAGCATGCCGAGTCCCATTCCGATCACATTCATAATTGGTATTGCTGTGCAATTTCCTAAAATGTTCAATCAAGTCAAAGCGCAAATTATTGGAGTTAAAACCTCAAAGACTAAGATTTGTATCACCTTTTCCCGGTTAGAGTTTGAAGAGAAAAACTCAGAAAATGAACTTACCCAGAGCCCAGAACATGCCTCCCAACATAGCGAGTGGCTCGAATTTAGGAAAGCCTTCGACCGAATAAGTGATCAGACCGACACACCAAATTGCTACGCACATTACCCATTGGACGAAGATGCCTAGATTTCTTTAGGTAACTTTAGAATTTTCAAACTTGATCGATTTTCTTTCGAAAACATGACTTTGGGCCTCATAAGGTTTTTTTTTATAATTCGTCAAGATCATGGTTATCCATTATTTACAGAAAATCCATTGAAAATTCGGAACACTTTGAAACTTACCATTTCCGGGTTCGAATTTTTTGACCGGCACGAAACATGATCCGAATAGGACCCCGGACAAGCCGCATGCCATTAAGCCTATGGCCATCGACATCTGAAAATTCAAAATAGAAAAGAAGAAATCTGAAAATCATCAAATATTTCAACGTTTTTCAACGTGTTCATCAAAAGGGATTGAAAAGTTCAAATAGTTACACTTTACTATGGTCTCTAAAACATAACAGATTAGTCAGATTGTGACTAACCGTATTTTGAGCAAAAATCAAAACCATTTCTTACAACAATGAAAAACAAATAACAAAGTCTAGCTAAAACATAAAGCTCTGAAATTACACCAGCCGGTTTTAGGCCTATTCTTCGTAATGTGATGAGAGAATGGCTGACATTATTTTAGAGCCTTCATAAAATCGATATAATCTAACATTTCACTACCCTAACAGTTCCCATTCAACAATCAATAAGCATCACTTCGAATAGCACCATTGTTATTCTTCCTTTTCTATACTATTTCTCCGTGATATGAAGTTTCCTCGTTAATTGCTGTTCGGGTTTTGCCATTCACAAGAATCGAGTTTGGGTGTAACGAAACATCATTTGGCTATTTCGGTTCCTAGCCTCATGCCAAAGAAAGAGAAAACTAGATTCTCGCAAATAGCGCATCATCATAAATAAAAATGTCGAATTCATGCTTCACACATTTCGGGGTCATTCGAGGAAGATTCTCTAAAGCCAATGCTTTGGCTCCATTTAAAATTTTCCATTTTTCGACTTCTTCATTATGGAGAAAACTTTTTCCATAGTAGCTTTAAGTTATTCTTTAAACACGTTTTAAATCTTCACCAAGAAAATCATTTTTCGTGACATACCATTGAAAAGACTTTACTAACTTTAGGCATTGACATTTTCGAAAATTTGTCGATTATTTTAAAATATATATTTGGCAAAAGAATCAGCTAACTATCACATTACTCTCGATTATTTTCTCCTTTCGGGCCCCGAAGTGTTGAAACTTATCAACAAATTCTAGAAAAAATCTTGTAACCCTAGAAATCATCTCCCTCAAGGACAGATTTGAGTTGATCGTCCTCCTCTTTGAGATCCTTGAGATGGTCGTACCGCGTCAGAATTGGGATGTCGATGTCGCGAACGTCACCCGTCACTTTGATCTGAGTGTACAGGTGCGGGTGCAGGTCGCGGAAAATTCTGCAAAAAAAAATAAATATTGATTTATTCGGAGTTTTTAGTACAAATAAAAATCGAAAAAAAACTTCTTTTTTGTGTTTCTCTAGTTTAGAAAAATTAACTAAATTGGAAATAATTCCGTAGCTTTGCGTTTTTTTAATCTGTTTTACGAAAGATAAAAATTGTACCGATTTATCTTGAGCATTTTCCAGTAGTACTCTTTGCCGCCCTCACAGTGCTCGAACGAGGTTTTCGCAGAGACGTTATCGGCGTGGATGCCTGTTATGTACCTGGAAAACTCAGGAGAAGTTTCAGACCCATAGAATCATAAATATGTCGATCTTTAAAGCTAAGAAAAAATGAAATGTAACATCGAATAAATGCGTAAATCATGAAAATACTAAAAATTAGAAAAATATTTTTAAGAAAATTCTTACCTGTATAACTTGTTCCATTCCTGACTGCCGTACAAGGCCATGCAGGTGCAAATCGCGTAGGTCACGAGGAACGACATCGCCGTTGAGCCGCCTATTCGCGACTGAAAATGAAACATTTTTAAAAATGTATGTTTCAAAAAGATCCCAAATTTCAAGCATTTGGAATCGCCTCAATAATCTTAGTAGTTAAGTACTTTTAAAAAAATCTAAGAAAATGTTGATACATTTCAAACTTCAGCTTATTAAGAATGATTTTGGATAAGTAATATATTCTTTAGGCAGTCATTAAATTGAAACTAAAACAAACATAAAAGAAAGCTGTAAAATCTACCGTATGCAGAAAGTAGGTGAAGAGGCAGCTAAAGGCACTGAACGTGGCCCAGGTGATGCCCCGGCCGGCCATCGCATTGTAGCCCTCGGATGCGTACAGGTTGCGGAGCAGCAAGAAGCGAAGGGCCTGAAAATTTCCATCTATTCAAAAATTAAGTTTCAAAGATTTTCAACTCAAGTTCATAATTTTCACCTCAATTCACTGTCGCCACGGTTGAAGATGAAGATTTTAAAAATTTCTAAGCGAATATTTCAATACGTTTCAGAATGATTTGGAACGAATAAACAAAAATCGTCTAATGATGAAAAAAACAATGATACCAAATAATTGAAGATAAAAGCTCACATTTTCCGAAAGCGTCAGACTCTCGACGAGTTCTTGTCCTATCGGGGTATCCCACTGAATTTCGACGTCTTCGCCCAGACATTTTAGCGATTTCGGGTAGTTCTTCCTGAAATCAAAAATTATCTTCGAAAGGAAAACAAAAACTACTTGAGATATTGATAGGCCTCATCTTGACTCTTAAATCGAGCGAAACAGGGCAAAGCGTTGCAAAGACCGAATCGAACACCCAGAGAGCCGCGGGAGATACTCTCGAAATTGTCTGGAATTTTAGACTATTAGTACTTTTGCCTCGTATCATTTTTCTTTATTGCAAAAGTACTAATTACTTTCTTCGAGATAAAAGAACAGCAGCAAATTTAATTTGATACAACTGTAGCAATGACGTTGGAAACTTTTGAGAACTAACAATTTTTCGAAACATCACTTTTAGAAATTGAAAATAGTTTTACCCACCTAAATGTTTCTGAACGTAGTTCCTGACGACCGTATCTTTCGGAAGCCGTTTCTCCTTTTCCAGAAATCGTTCGTATTCTTCCTTCGCGATTTCTGCCAGAGAATTCGGCAGAGGCTCGGCGTCGAATCTAAAGAAACTGAATAGTGTTCTCATGTAAAAATTATTTATCAAGTGCAGCCAATATATTCACACGATTAAAATGTTTGACAAAAGTGCAAATATAGTATTTTTTAAACTTATGCTTAGGGACCGGAAATGGTTATGCAAAATTCAATTTTCTATTCCAAATGATCATTTTTACGAACAAATCTAAAAAATCTCGAAAAGTATTTTTTTTTTAATTCTACCTCCAAGGAAAAGCGAATTTGATAAATGGCCCATTTACGAGAATCGACCCGACCGGATAGAGCAGGACAGTCCCTCCCAAGATGCCAATTCGGAAGAACTTGCCTCGAGCCGTCTTCAGCCACTCAGTGCCTGCTTCGTTCCATTTTCTGAAGTTGCAACTTTTGATTGCAATAATTTCCATTCACATACGTTCTAAGGAATTTTGTATGCTTCAAAAAATTTTCAATTAAATAAAACCCGACATTTTTCGATTAGTAGTTCAATCTGTGTTTTGTAAAACAATTGATGTTTCAAATCATTTAAAATACGATGAAAAACTCAACGTTTTGCTCATTGCACTTTGTACCTAGAAAAATGTCATAAAATCACCAACTTGTAACTCAGCAATCGCTTTGTAGCGTGCATTTGATCTTCTGAAAATCGAAATTTGCTAAACTTAACAAAAATCAAAGATATTTTCAAAGAATATCAACTTTGGTATTTAGAAAATCAACATTGCCTATTGAATTTTATTATCCTCTTCAGAAAGAACAACAATTTCAACAACTAAAAAATAAAAAAGAAAAGTTAAGTTAATCATACCCGTTTGACCCAAAACATGAGCAAAAATTTCAAAGCTTTTCACTAATGACCTACAGAATTCGTCTAACATCTACATTTTCTATCCTAAGAAATCATGGAATTTCATAACAATTTTCAGAAAGTCATCAGCTAACAATCAAAAATCCCGAAAAAGTGGCCAAATATATATTTTTTCGTACAGATCTCAGCTACTTTTTCAAACTCTCAAATTTTAACAAGAATAAACCTACCAATTATTCTTCCTTATTTTGTTCTTTTTCGCCCTTTTGTTTCTGTCTTTGCTCCACTCGTTTTTTTCTCTCGTCGTTTTTCTTCATTTTCATCAAAATCTTCTTGGCTTCGCTGAGTCTTTCCGAAAATGGCAGCGAGTCGAGTTTGTAGTCGCCGTTCTCGGAAATGTTCTTTTCGCCCTCTTCTCCTGAAATTTTTTTTTTTTTTAAATTTACAACATTATCTAAAAATCTCTGGATCATAATAACTAGTATTTCTTTGAGAAAAAGTTGTCATTTGCTTTTAAGCATATATTTTAAAAGTCGTTCTTCGAATTTAGAGTGTAGATCTTTGTAATAAAATAAAAATCGTGAAAAATAGTTTAGATTTGAATTTTGGAACTCACCCATAACAGTCCTCAACAACTGGTTCAATCGCATCGAGGCCTCAAAATAGTCGACCGCTCCCTGAGCGTAGTCTTCTCCTCTGAAAAGTAAAAATAGACTTTTCTTGACTATGTTTCAAATTTTCCAATATAGAAAAATCTTTAATTCAATAATTATCATATTTTTTGAGTAACTACGTTTCAAAGCTTCAAATATGATAAGATAAGAAGTTTTCATAATTACGATAGTGGAACGATTGTTTCAAACTAAGAACTGAATCAAGTCATTTTTCTTGAATCTAATATCATTCTAATCTTTCCAGACTCAAAATACAGTGTAAAAACTCACAGATTCGCGGTGATTTCGTCAGCGAACTGTACTTTGTATGTCTTGTGGTATTTGAGCTGGATGAAAATGGCCGAGTAGACGATGATCAGAGCGCACGCCACTGAAAGAAAAATTAACAATATGAGAAAAATCTTGAATATAAATTTTAAGAAATCGAAATAGCGTTAAAAACAACACCTCAATTTTTATGCAAGATTTGACAAAAATAAAAATGTTTATTTTTCTTCACCCTACCTGCTAGAGAAGCAGCCATGACTTTGCCGAGCAGCAGGTAGATGGGATAAGCGAGGGCGAGGCAAGTGAACTGAAACAACATCGGCACCACGAATATTCGACTGCTGAATTTTTTAAAATTTTTAGTTGGTTTCATTGGAAGATTGAAATTTTCAATTCGATATTTTAGAGACTAGTCATTAAAACAAATCCGATTATTCACTGATTCAGCGTTTAATAGGTAAAACTCGAAATAAAATAACAACTAACTTAGCAGCGAGTTGCAGTTGGGACTGGACGATAAAGTGCTTGGCTGCGTCTGAGAGCATCATTCTCTCAACGATTTCGTCGCCCACTTCTGAAGCCACCACGACCTTCTTTCGGAAGCTGAAATTCAATATTTCACTCGTCAGAGAAGTATGCATAAAGTACGTTTTAACTTCATTATATTCAATTTTCTACTATCGAAGTGTTATTCTGCGCACTTTTGCAAACGAATATGTTTCAAAGTGAATTATATCTAACTTTTCAGTGAAGAAGGTGATCATTTCAGCAAACTCACACTTCAAACACGTGTCTCTGAAGAAAACAAATACAACAACCTCGGGATTCCCAGGTCGATTTCGAGGTTGGCGCCTAGCCGCCTGGCCTGTTCGACGTCTTCGAAGGAGACTCTGACGGGCAGTTGGATTTCTGCCCCCTCCCGAAGTGCAAAACAGCCGTACGTCTTCGGATGCGCATTGTCTGTCAGGCACATGTAGAGCTGGAGAAAAATGACTTTAGATTTTAAAGAAATTAAAAAAAAAAATACATTCATTTTATCTAGATCGAGTTTGTCGAGTTCGGCATTAACGATCTCCTTGAGCTGCTCGCTCGGCTTGAGAGAGCTCCGCTCGATGTAGATATTTTGCAGATTGTTGTAGTTCTTTCGGATCGCTGCAAATTAAATTAAAGTAATTTAAAGATTTTTATAGAATACTTCTGAAAAGTGAAAAGTTCTAGAAAATTTTTCAATCATCATTTTTTTTCGAAAGCATATTCAAAAACATCGTAATCTAAAATTTTCGAAAAGTACAATTCGAAAAATATGTAAATCATATAAACCTTTTGAGAAAGTAAAGAAATACAAATAATTTTACCTTCCTTTATTCCATAAATCAGCGGGAAAACGGGTATGGTTCCGATCAGAATATTTTTCTGCCAACTCCACGAGGCCCTCGATGCAGCCATTCTGGAAAAAGAACAATAAAAAATCGAGAAAATCGACGAAAACCCCGAAAAATGTGCAAGTTTAAAAGTGCGTCGTGAAAATCGATGCATTGCACGATAAAATACGCAATGCACACTTTTTTACATTTCGTCGTCATTTTTTAATTACACCATAAAGTCGTGCTAATTGCAATAATTAACTCGTATTTATCCTCTAACTATCTCCAGGAATCCAAGAATTGTTACGATTTTCAAAGAAAATCGTCGTCTTTATTATTTCATGATTTTCGATTTTTGTGTTATTCTTGGGTTGAAAATGAGATTTAGCAGATCCACCGGTGTAAAGCTTGATAGATAGAGGTGGGATAAGAGGGAGGGAAGAAGAAGAGAAGCGTATTCCGAGAAATCACAGCGTTTTTAGTCCAGAATTTTCGGTCGTTTATCACATTTTCGACTCTTTTTCGTGATTACTATTTTTAGTTTAGATCGAAAATGGGTAATCCTGAAAATGGCCGCAGAGCGGAGGGAGACCAGCAGCGATTGCAGGCCGACCTGATGAAGCAGGTGGGCGGGCTATTCGAAAACTTTCTAAGGTAAATTTTATCTTTTTTTTAAAGACGCTTGAATTTAAGAATTGAATATTCATCGAACTTGTGGAAATTTAAAAACGTTTTTGACAAATCGTGACTGAGAAGGTCGTATTGATAAATTTCAAAGATCTCAAATTATCTAGATTTTTGAAACATCTTTCATTAATGTTTCGAATAGTAGAAAATAAGCGCAATCGAACATTGATGCCTTTCAATCTTGCTTTATTCATATGATTTTTTTAAACATATTTTTAATTTCCAGCAAGCCCCCGCCACCGAATATTGTCGATTTATGGAAAGAGCACGAACGAATTCGAGGCCACCTGAACGAGATCTGCAAAATCCAATCGGAGATGAACGCTTCTAACGATTCGAAGGTTGAGCGGTAAACGCTTCTCTTCTAAACCAAATCACGACTTTCAAGATTTTTCTAAATTTAAAAAATCCTTGAATTTGTAAAGCAAATTTTCAAGAAAAACTCTTGCTATAGATCTCCCGAACTGCTTTCTGCATTTATCGCTTGGGCCGATCAAATCGGAATCCAACGGAACGGCGTTGACGTCATTGAGAGCTCAGATGTCGGTGGTTACGGTCTCACGGCAAACAAGTAATTGTTCTTTTCTATACACATTTTCAAGGGATGAATTTTTAGATCGATTTCGAAGAACACAGTAGTCGTGTCAGTGCCGAGACACGCAATGATGTCCCTGGATCTCGCCAAGAAATCTTCGATGATGAAGTGAGTTTGGAATTTTTATAGGATAATTTTAAAATACCGTCAAAATTATTTTCAAACACAATAAATCACGGATATGCAAAACTCTAGCATTGAATAGCTTTTAAAATATAGTAATCCTTATTTTGTTCTAAATACTCTAAAACATTCTTTAAAATTTAAGAAAAGCTTTCGAACAAGACCCGATTGTGCAGCGAATGGAGAACGTGGCTCTGGCCCTGTTCCTGTGCTGCCACAGACTCAAGTCCGACAGCAAGTGGAAGGCCTACATCAACATGCTTCCCAGGCAGTTCAGCTCGCCATTATATTTCACTGACGAGGATATGCTGGTTGGGTTTTTTTAATTTATATAATTTTACGTTTAAACCGAAGGAATCAAGGATTGTTGTGTTTATCAACCACCCATTTTCTTGAAACATAACTGATTATTTTTTAATTTGAAAAACAGTAAAAGATGACAATTAAAATTTTGGATATTTTAATAATCATACATTCTTTTGAAACTTATTTAATCTTTTCGAGCGTATGAAAACAATGCCACTACTAAATTGAATTAAAATAATTAATTCAAATTCAACTATTCTCTGAAAGATAACTCCATACTTTCCAGAAACTCAAGCCCTCGCCCGTTTTCGAAGAAGCGATGCTTTTTTACCGCACCGTTGCACGACAATTTACCGTCTTCTTCCTAACTGTTTCTCGGAATGAGGCGTTTGAAAAGGCTAGAAAGGTAAAAAAAAACTTTATTTCAAAAATTTTTCTCATTTTTAACACAAAAATTATTAAGAAAATAGGATGGAAGCTTTAGAAGGAATCTTTTTCAGAAGGTTTGAATTTTCAGACATCCAAAAATAGCAACACCGAGCCGCCTATTCTGTACAATACGCCATTCACCATGTCCAACTTTACATTCGATCTGTACAGGTATGTTTTTCAAAAATCTGAAATTAGTTCATTTTTAAAATCATTTTTAAGCTTTCTATTTTAGATGGGCCGTGTGCTGCGTAACGACGCGTATCAACATGATACCGAGCGAGACGGACAAAACTAAGGATGGCGATGTGAAATTGGTATTTTTAAAATTTATTTCCATTTTCTAATTTTATTTTAAAATCTCAGATCCCCGCCCTGATTCCCGTGTTGGACATGGCGAATCACGAATTCGTCAACGAAATCATCGACGAAGCGGTCGCCTTCAACACCGAATCTGACACGGCAGAGGTTAGGAAATTGAAAAGAATAATATGTTTCAAAAATTGAGATAAATTAAATTTTGGAAATGATATAGGATGCATCGTTTGCTAAAAAATTTTCATATCCGAGTAAGTGATAATTGAAAACTTGACGTTTCCTTCTAGGAATTTTGAAATGTTTTGAAAGGCACGAAATAAAATCAATCGTTTTCAAAAATCAATGTCAAGTCGATGATTCTCAATTATCTAAAATTTGGGTCTAGAAAAAAAATGTTCATTTTTCAGATAGTCGCCGCGCGCGGCTACGAATCGAACAAGCCAGTGAATATTTTCTACGGAAGGCGATCGAATGCTGAACATCTTTTGCACAATGGATTCGTTCCTGAGGGACACAACTCTGCCGACCGGTACAAGTTGAAAATCGGTTAGTCAAAAGTTTATCAGCTTGTTTTAATTTTTGGTTTTCTTGAGAAAGAAAATGAACACTTATCGAAATTCAATTTTTTTTCTCGAAGAAAATCCATTTATACCTAAAATTCATCGAAATGTTATTTTTGAGAAGGACATTTGTAGGACTTCCCAGAACGGACAAGAACTTCCAGCAGAAGCACAAGATGATCTTCGACCTGGGCTTCGCCGGCTGGTACGAGTCCAACATTTTCATGTTCGATTTGGCGAATGTAAGGTTTTTTTTAAAATGTTTCAGAAAAAATATCAAACCTTAGAAGGTCCAGATTATTTTCTTCAATAAAGAATATCGAAATTTTGAAACTGCATGTTGCTCATTCAAATGAAAACAAGAAAAAATACAGTTAAAAAATGAGATTTTTTGAAAAAAATAGTGTTTTAAATATTTTCAGAGTCCCGTTCCGTTCCACCCAACCTTGGAGACTTTCGCGAGGATTTACGTTTCCGACTCGCCTACTGAAGAGGCATGTTTTTACACAAAATATTGATTTTTATTGATGATTTTAGAATATCAAATCCGAACAAATTTTACTGGCCGCACTCAAGTTTTTGAAGGTTCGATTTGAATTGTTGGAAAAGACTTATGGGGAGATCAAGGCTGGTCAGGTAGGGAATTTTTATGTGTTGATTTCTGAAAATGATCGATTTTTCAGAACTCAATCGAAAAGAACATCGAACGGTTGAAGCTGGGTGAACTCGCTATTCTCAACAGAGCCAAGTAAGTAAAAATTTTAGCCCAAAATTAGAAAATTCTCGTTTTTCCTATTTTCTATTATTTTCAATTGACTTTTGAAGAATAAATTATTTTAGAAACTACTGTGAAGAGTACGAAAAAGCGATTCTGAACCCGACGAAAAGCCCGACAAAGAAACCGACTGAACATGTTTCGCGTTCGCTAGCGAAAAAATCGGCCGAAGTTTAACCGAAAAATGTTTAAGCAAAACTACTTGTGTGCGTACAAATTTTCATTTTTTCTGTTGATTTTTTTCAGTTTGTTGAATTTTCTTCGAGTTTTTGTTGATTGCTCAAATTTCTACGCCTTTTTACCAGAATTTTGTGATTGAACTGGAAATTTCGGCTTCATAAGATTCGTTACTAAAATTTCCGGTTCAATTTCTGAAATTCCGACTTTACCGCCGCATAAAAGAACTTTAAAACACGAAATCTAAGTCGCCATGATATTCATCGAATTTCTTTACGAATCTCTTCAGAAGTGCCCTTCTTTGTTTCATTTTATCTTTATGTTTGTTATGAAAATTAAGAATAAATGTTTGAATTCAAATTCACTTGGATCGCTGTGAGCAAATCGTGGATTCCCAATCCAAGCAGGCATTCCTCGACGATTTCCCCAGGGAAATTGAGCAACATCTGCAACTTCGGTAAAAATCATGGAAGAACATTAAAAGACAAAGAATGAGATATCTCCAATGGTGAAACATCAAGTTCAATCGATCGATATTAAACTTGTAAAATACAAAGATTTATCAAACTCTGTCGATATTTTATGCTACAATACACGAATATTAAACAATTCCCGGTAAATTACCCATAGAGACTCCAGCACAAAAATTATGGAAATAAGAAATGTCAAAATCCGATTTCGAAATCAATGTTCCATGGGTGTTCTTGAATATTATCGTCTTTAAGTAGAGGATGATCTTCGTCTTCTTCGATAAAAGACAACAAAACAAAAGTCGTTCCGTTGAGGAAGAACTTTTGGCCATGAACGTTCGTCACAATCCAATTTTCAATCGATGTGCCTAGAATTTCATAATGTTAGGCGTCATAAAGGATAAATTGATGAAATGAGAATGTGATGGATTGCGTTCTTCAGGTAAGCGCATTTACTAATGCATTTTCTACTAGCAAAATTGAATAAAACTATTATTTCGTAGTTTTATTATTGAATCGTGGATAGTAACTCATTTCTGCATACAGTTGCCCTTGCGTGTTTTTTTCACTGCCCAACAGCGAAACAGTGGGTGAGATCAAGAGAAAGAGACAATTTCTCTTTTCGTCTTTTAGCCTAAAGACGGAAGCTCGAATTTCTTTCCATGCAACAATAAGTTCTTCAGTTTATTGTAGGGTCCCAAGCGAGTCTGCAGAAATCGTCCCCGAGAGGGAAACGTGGCACCACCAATCGACGACCAAAATTGTCTATTTCTGGACCGGCCTGTTGTTGATTTCTGTTGATCCCAATTCCAAACAGCTCACCGTAATATGTGACTCATGTCCAAAAATACAGTACCGAATGCGAAAGAATGAAAAATCGCTTTCTTTCGCTCTACACTATCTCATCTCGCATCAATAGTGGGCGGGGTTCTCGTTCGCTCGATTTTAGGAGAAAAGTGGCCGTAAATTTGCCCCATCGCTAACTATTCGCAATGGTCCATTTTCTCTGAACTCTCTCGATTCTCTCATCGCGTGTTTCTCTCGCTCAAGGTCGAGCGAAATTTGGTTTTGTTTTGCGGTTCCGAAAAAATGGGATTTTTTTTAAAACTTTCATTTTTTGCAAAATTCGAAAAATCAAACTTCGCTTGCTCCTGCCCCCCTCAAAGATACGAACGACGAATTTTACTCTTCTTTCTGTGTTTCTTGCGTTTTCTTTGTAGTTTCTACTCTTTCCTGAAAAAAATTAGCTAGAAGAAAAGATGGGTAGAAACTACAGAGGACCATTGTCGTTTCATTCTGATATTTCTCTTAATTTTCGTTGTTTTCTTCGATGTTCGCTATGAAGAACTCGCGTTTCCTGATGAATGTATCCTTTTCAGTGAACCAATGATTCTGGACGGGCTGCCCTTGGAGCTGGTGAAGGAAGTGCTGTTGGACTTGCCCACGGTCGATATCGTCCAGACTGTCAAGTGCACTCGCCGACTCTACTACTTCGCCAAAGCCGACAAGGCTCTCGGCCGTCGTCTGCAGAATTTCGTTTTCCATTTCCGTCCGCGCCTCGGCAAGTACAAACCCTGTAAGGATTGTCAGGAGCCGGTAAGAATTTAATAATTTAAAATTCATGATTTTAACAAATTTGGGTTTATGAAGAACTTTTTCCTATATTTAGGGATAAATTATCGTTTATCTACACATTTTTTCGAATTCGAAACATGACAAATGTAATTTTCTGATAGTGAATTGCTGTAATTGCACACTAATTCTCCGATTTTTTCGCTGAATATAAAGAATATCGAATGCCCAACACACAGAAGTGTATTTACGATGTTGCAACATTTGAATGATTTTTTTAATCGCGAAATTTATGTTCATTCGTTTGCAGGGACTGTGTCTCGATTTGAGTGCGATTTCTTGTCAGGCAGATGATTGGGAGCTAGGGGGCAGAAGCAATTTCGTCTTCCGGTTTGAAGGCGTATGCAAATGCAGCTACAGAGATGGTCGGATGCAAGAAATTGAGCCCGGTCTTCTAGACCATCCGTCATTCCTCTATGACAGACACCTTCTGAGGATCTTCGAAAATGGAAGTAAGTTTTCATAATCATTATTTTTCAACAATGAGGTTACTTTTAGGAGAACCAACTCTTTTATTGCCCTAATCTTTTTTTCTACTTTGAAAAAATGATTCTAAGCTGAAAGGGATCTTTAAAGCAGAACATTTTGTCAAAAGTAAAACACTTGCCAGTTACGACCATGAAATCGTTTTCCTTTGAATTTGACTGTTTACTTCAGCCGACTTCATCATCAAAAATGACTCGCTGGATGAGGCCATCATCAACTGCGGCAAGCTTATCAACATTCTCACGAAGTTTTTCGTTGTCGACAATTTCGAACTGGTTAGTTTCTTTATTCACAAAATTTTCTAATTTTCATAGCCTGGATAAGAACTTGGAACATACTTTTCAGCATTTTTTTCATACAAAAAATACTTCATCATAGTGAAAAGTAATTCAGAAGAAATAGACCTATTTTCGTCTATATCTTCCAAGAATAACAAATTTCTGAGAAAATTGATAGTCACATACTCTCAAAACTGACTATTTGTGCGATGATTCTATCATTTTTACAATATGTTGAAAATCATGTGTTCATGCATGCATTTCAGGATCTCAGCGATAGCGGTTATAAACTGTGGGGCAAAATGAATGCGTTCTTCAGCGCCAACCCTCCAGATCTGCGCATTCAGCCCTGCGTTTTCGCCAATTCGAGGATCAATCTGGACGATTTCTTGACGGGCAGCATCTTCTCGAATGGTAAATCTCTCGAGATCTTTTTTTTTTTAGATAATTTTTCCTCTTGCCCTTCTAGAACTTGCTGAAAAATTTTGTAGTCTAATTTTTAATTAATACTAAAAAAAACTCGAAGTAGAAAAATTGCTTTTTGTGTGACATTATTATTATTATTATTTAGAAATGCGCTTTTATTATTTAGCCTTCTCCAATTTAGTGAAATTCAGGGCTCGCTAGAATCGAGATCTTCGGCTCCGCCGAACAACGGGGTCTCGTGGACGCTTATCATGAGGTGTTTAGAAGGGTTAGTCGCTTTATTCTACCTTTCCTCATTTTTCATAGAAAATTCATACTTTCTGAATTTATTTTTAGCTATAAAAAAAATTTCCTTATTTTAGACCCCCAGCGTCCGTTTTTACGAAATGGATCTCCCGTACACCTACGAGGATCTGGTCGGGTTCTTCAAGGACGCTAAAGTACTGAAATTCCAATCCACATCCCATATAACCAAACAGCAAATCTGCCAGCTCGTTCAGGTGGGGAATGATTTTTTAATAGGGGAATTCATCCGAAACCAGGCCTAGGGAGCACTTTCGTCAGACGAAAATAAACGATAGGGGTAGGTCACACGAGGTTTCTGACGATCATCCTCCCTAGGTCTGTCCGAAATTTATCGTTTCAAATTCAATTCAATTGTCAACTTTTTCCTTCCAGCATTTCTACGAAGTCAAGCACGATGAAGAATGCACATTCGAAATCAAAGTTAACGAGAGCTTCCTGGTCAAAGATTTGCTGACGCTCATTCCGGAGGAGTCCTACAAACTCCATCTGAAGGTATTTTCACGCAAATTTTTAAACAAATTTGAGGATCGTTATATTTGTCACTCGATTTTTTCTCTATTCTCTCTAATTCTAATTGTCAAAACAAATACATCAGATCAAATTGCGCTTGCAATCAAGTAGTTAAAATAAGGCAGTTTTTCAAAAAAAAAAAAATCTCTGAAAAGGTTGATCTTGTAATTTTATAGTTGATTTTGCAACTCGACTTACCGTAAAGTCTAAAATCGAAGTCCACGGACTTCTATTTTAGACTTTACGGTAATTACTGTTTTCAGAGAAGCGGAAATATAGGTCCTGAACCGGAAAATATGATTTGGGCCGAGATGACGGACAGATTCGGTGGAGCATGGGCCCTGATGGAAATGGGCATGTACGATATGTGGGATAAGGGTAAAAACATGTTGCACATCTGCAGTATGGAATACTCCATCGAGAGCGAGTTAATCGAACTTTCCGACCAATCTGATTCTGATCAGTCTTATTCCGACCAATCTGATTCTGATCAGTCTTATTCCGACCAATCTGATTCTGATCAATCTTATTCCCGTGAATCTTATTCCGACCACTCTGATTTCGATTAATTGTGAACTAATTTTAGCAACAATATTTTCTATTTCATTTTCTTAAAAGGCAATTTTTTACTTTATTCTTTTTGGTAGAATCTCATCATTTCTAAATTTCCATCTATTGATTTATCGATTTTTGATCTTTTATGAAGGTGGGTTCCATTTATGTAATCACTTGAATCTTAATACGTGGTATGTGTGATTTTTGATAATCGTTAATTATTAAAGTTGACACTTGGTTTTATTCATTTCTTTTGTGTTTGTTGCAATTTTGAGTTCGTTTTCAAGCGGCTTGCTCCATTTTGTTGATTTTTCATTTAAAAAAATTGCTGATCTTTAAGCCCGTGTCAGCCTCATAAAGGACACCCCCTAAATTTGCATCCAATCAGCCAACAACAATGCTGCTTTCCAGCCACCAGCGGAGGAGCTATGATTTGAAGAAAAAAATAATATTTTGTTCTTTCCGAGAAAATTAACATTTTTTATCCTTGTAGCGCTGGCAGTTTGTCAATTTCGAATGAATTATCGAAAGTTTGTTCTATAATTTAAATGAATTTTCTTAAGTATCTAGGGAAATTTTCCTGGAAGAGTAAGAATTCCTTTAGAAAGATTTCTTGTTCCAGACCGATCGTGTTCAATTTATCTTTAATCTTATTCTTTTGTAGTTCAAGAATTTTCTGAAAATAGTTGTTCTGGAAAGAATTTGTGGTTTAGATATTTTGGACCTCCATCAAATTACCTATCTAACGCTGAAAATCGCATATTCCCGATCCGCTAATCACAAATCGTTAGATCTGAGAATGCACACACAAACAGACAAACTCAACCAAAATACTAATAGTTTTGAGTTTTGACAGAACGGGCGCAGAACAGAAAACGCCATTTTTACCATGTTCCAGGCCTTGCTTCAAGAAGTTCCTAACTACAAATGTTATTTTTTATCGCCAATCTACCTATTTGTGAAAGAAACCCCGAAAAAAATCGCCCAGATTTCAAGATATCCCGGACTACCTCGTTTTCCCTTTTGTTTGCGATTTCTGCAAAGGGACGGAGTTTGAGAACTCTAAGTTTATGAGAAAAAAATGAATGACCTTCATAGCCCCGACTCGTCTTCCGAACGACGGCTTCCTTCGGAATTAGAGAGACGAGATCTTCCAAATCATATGCATGTTTCTCGCCTCGAGAGACGGAAAATCCATTCGGGCACGTGAATTGCAAATGATTCTCGTAGTAATTCTAAAATAAAATATCTAGGACGATTCAAGTAAAGTAGAATAATTTGTTACCTTAATAAGTCTTGCCAATCCATTCGAAGTGACACCCAGATCAGGAGCATGTAGACGTAGATAAGGCACGTTGGAAAACAACCGAATCAGCGTGTCATCGTCTAGCGCAGCTCCAGCAGAATTGTCGTAGACGTTAAAGTCGTCAGTCTAAAATTTACTATTTATCGATATTATTTTGCGGTATTTGTAGAATGAACGGGTTTTTTTTTTTTAATTCAAATGGGATGATTGAAAAGTGGCCCATTTCTCAGCATTACTATCAACAAACAAAAGGCAAACTCGAGTTTCCAGATCTTGTTCCTAACGCACCGCTAGGAAAAACAAACTTCATATTCGTAATGATGATATTCGAAAACCCCTGAGTATGAAAAGCCAGGCGATTTGATGAGAGGGCACACTTAGGCAGTTTCTTTTGTCAATATTCCACTTCAAACCTTCTTTAGCACATCGTTGTAGAGCGACTTGTTGCTTGGATCACTGATGGCTTGCACATTGCCATAGGAAAAACCAGCGAATCCTGAATAAAGGAATAGAACGATTAGGCGTCTAAATGATGTATTGTTTTACCCTTTTGGAAGATCGGACAATCGAAGAACTGATCGGGATCGAACTTGACATTATTCAGAGAGACACTTAATTTGCAGCGAATATTCGACGGATTATCCACGAAGAATGGTTTCAACACTGGCCAAGGGCTAAAGTCGCCTTCGAACTTCTGAAACACTATCGATTAATTCTGAAGGTAAAGATAGAGTCCCCAAGCTTTGTCCCTTGCAAAAATGCGTTTGTGGTAGAAACGTGGTAGTTTGAAACAGAAAATTTGGGAAGGAAGTACCCTCCAAACTCAAAATATCTCCAAAAACCCTATCTAGATCGACGATAAACTTGATAAAATAGTTCTGTGCCAAAAATCAGGCCGTAATTTTTGCGTCTCCGCAGTTTGAAGTTTATCAGAATGTATCCATTTCGAGCAACGGACTTTTGCGATTCGTTCGACTAGGAAAATTTCTAATTATATTTTTTCCCCATAGAGCTCTTATTTATGACCATGATGATATTTCTACGCATAAAATTTGTCTCGAACATAAACTCGGCATATCTGCTTGGAGACCCTAGGTAAATGATCAGTACCATGTTAAAGTCACCAATGATGTAGACACTGGAGAAGTAATGAGTGAAAAGACGGAGGTTCTGAAGAGCTTCCTCCTTGTTGTGATGTTTTATGTGAATGTCGATTGTTTCGTCCCCTGCAAAATGGCTTCATGTTAGGGACAATTTTGAAATGACGATATGACGTGATCTATAGATAGGAATGGAGGAAAGGAAGGAAGGAAAGTAGGAAGAAATGATGTGGAAAAAGATCTATCACATACACGTATTCTTGTTATCTCGTCATTTCTACATTTTCCATTTTAGCTCACAAGAATCAACTACCTGGCCAGAAGCAATCGTCTATGCCCTCGATGAGCTGCTCTGGATAACGAATGTCGTCGGCCGCGTACTCGACTTTCTAAAATAGACGAACATGGCAATTTGGATTTGACGCGTAACGACGCGATTGTGTGCGAAATGGTATGCGAGACTGGGGAGTAAGAAAGCGCATTCTTGATTCTACATACTGTACTTTTTATGTTACGTCATCGTCACGAATATCAGGAAGGGCGATGAATTTGAGTTCAAATTGACAGAAGGATCTTGAAAATCTTTGCAGTACGTTATTTACCCACTTTGTTAGCACAATGCTTGTCACAACACTTGTCCCAGAAGCGAATTGTGAACCATCTCGAGTAACCGTCCCAATTTTCGTCATTCACCTCCTTTCGATTGACATTCATCGTAATTTCTTCGTTCCACTAAATTCTTTCACTATCATTGAAAATTTCTAGCATGCTCAAATTCATACGTTTCTCATGTCTTCGTCTTCAGGACAATTGCTATCGTCGCCATCGTTTGGTCGACCTCTAAAATTTTATAAATAGTTCAACTTTAGGCATTTTTCTTCTGATGATGACAAAAATGCACCATAATGCCAAGTTGACATTATTTTATTGCATTGAACTTTTTCAAAAAGCCAATGAACAGCAGGAAGATAAATATGCAAACTCGCACACATCAAGCCATTTCCAAAAATATGCTATTTTACGAAAACTTACTGCCATGGGTTTTCTTCTCTATGAGAATTTCGAAAATCTAAGGACAAAGCCAGGATATGACGCTTCTTCAGGCGATGTCTGAAAAATGTTCATTTAAAAAAAAAAAAAACTTCGAAAAAGAAATTACCTGAGAGGGGATTTTTGATGGGTTGCAATTGCATGAAGTCGCCTGTTGGCTTTGATGATTTCAAGCAAGTCCCTGACGTTCAGGCCGAGGAGGCATTCCACAGCGATTTCCGTGGGAAGATTCAGCAACATGGTGAACTTTCCTGAAATAGCGCAATTTTGAAAATCGTGTATTAAAATAACGTGTAAAAATCGAGACGCTAATTAAGAAGAACAATAATATACGTAAAAATCGAAATATTTTACGAGAAGTTCGAAAGAAATGAATAAATCGACGAATAAGGGGTAATGTTAGTAGTTTGAAAATGTTTTTCACCGCATTTTGTGAGTGAAAATGTTCATCGACGATCAATAATGGAAAGCCACTCTTCTCGCGCTCTCTTTCTTTCTAGTTTGTTTTGACGACCAAAGTGCATTTTTCTCCGGCAGATCAAATTTTATCGAACCGACAAAGGAAAGTGCCACTTTTTCAATAAGATATGAATGATACACTCATACTCAATGATATATTCAACCTATTCCATCTCTACAATATACGAAAATATATCTTCCACAACATAGCTGGATAGATGAGTCCGAAAACTGAACAAATTGGCATAAAATTTCTGGACAAATTCATTGAAGCTCTTCAAATAGAGCACTCAAAGCAATTTTGCATGCTTCTAATTTTTATTTTCAATTTTCTTAGAATAATAATTATCGAAAGTATTTTGTAGCAGAAAATTTTGCTGCACTCTATAATTTCTGGATATGTTCCTGTAGATTTACGAGAATCTTTTATTTTGTACTGCAGTTTCAATATCTTTCATGTCTACGATCATTACGCTCATAATCGTATTCGTTACGATATTCATAATGCCGTCGTTGATGATTCGAGTGATTTCGGTGATTCTGGTTCTGATAGCTGTAATTTCGAGCCTTCATGAATCCGAATATAGAGGCTGCGATCATCCCGAGTGAAAATAGCCCGGCTGTTAGTGAGATGCCCCAAGCCCAGCTCAGCTGAAAAGATATTTGATTTTTTTAATATACTAATTAAGTCCAAGATTGAAATATCGATTAACTTTGATATAAAGCGCAATCATTGTATTAAATTGAGATTTCTGCCTAAATGAATCAACACTTTTTCTAAAATACGCTTACCGATACCGATACCAATCCATCAAAATAGGACGCAACTGTAATGGAAATTTCGATAATTTATAAAAGATTTTCAATTTACTATTTGAATACCCAGCTCCCCACACGATGATGCCGATAAATAAGAGTAAGGAAATTAGAAATGAGAGGGCGAAGTTCACTCCATGACTAATAGGATTGTGTTTCATAAATACGCTGAAATCTAATTCTTTATAGTCTTTAAATTATTTTATTGTTAGACGAAGATGCAATTCGTACTTTTGTTCCTGCTATTTTGAAAATTTATAAAACAAATTTAATAACCATTTTATTGGAATTTTTGGAAGATGGCAGGAAAAATATTTAGGAAAATTGATAATATAAAATTGTTATATTTACATTGCCACGACGATCCAGATGAGCATTAATATTTCGAAGGCGAATGCCATCACCGTGACTACAGTCACACACTGCCACCATGACGGCATCGCCTAGGCAAAATCGTCTTAAGAACCCTTTTCGAAAATTACCGAAAATGTCACGTACGGAGAATAATCATAGTCATAGAAGAATAATCCAACTCCAACTCCATATGACGGATAGTTGTTATCGTATATTATCGCCCAATCTAAACGAGAAGTTTGACTTTCGGAACTTCATGATTATCATAAACGAAGATTCGTCGTAAGGTTTAATTTATAAAATATCTTAATTTCTAACATTTTAATGATACGAATAAAAGCTTACAATTTGTAAACGCTCCAATACCGGTGAACAGCATAACAATACAAAGTAGTAGGAAAATTCCAAAATGTGCGTGCTCATGAAGTTGATACTTTGCGTACATAATTTATCGGAGCTAAAAAGTCGTTGAATTATTTTGGCGTGATACTCATCGCATATGTTTGCGCTTTTTTCCCATTGCATTTTCATTGATTATCAGTCATTCAGTTATTGAGTCAAGCATCGATCTGCAGCATGAATAAGCGAGGAATCGGTGCGCTTTTGGCATGCTGATAACGGTGTGCCAACTGATAAACGTGCTGGACTTGTAAACATTTGAAATATTAGACAGTGAGTTGCATGCTATCGATTTATATATAAAGAAAAAACTTTGTAATTAGGCTATTTGTAATGAAATTTAGGCATAAATTTACAGATAATGTTAATAAACGATAGAAAAACATTATTATTTATCGATATTGTTTGAGATAGGCAGCGATCTTTTAGCTTTATGTATACTATTGCTTAGAGAAAGCATCGTTATTCATCAAAGCATATAATAGTCATTTAAATCATTTAGGATATTCTGATATGCTGGATTTAGGGTAGCGCCCATTTTAAAACGAATTCTAAATGTTCTTGCAACGTTTATGCTTATATCGGAAAGGAATAAGTCGGATACGTATGAGTAATGATAAGTTTGGCCAGCACGTGTTTATAGATTCACTAAATTATTTTGAAGATCGGCTTTAGTGAATAAAGACCTAGTTGGGTGAATAATGACGTAGTTTGGTAAATAACGATCTACACTCTTAAATTAAAGAACAATATAAAAGAGGAATTCTATAAATAAAGCATTAATCAAAAATAGTTTATTTTTCAAAAAGTAGATCTATCAATAATATTACATATTCAATAATGATGATCATGGCAGTGATGGCGGACTTTGTGGAAACCATAGGCTGAGATGCCAACCATGATGACCGCGAGAATGGCCGCTGCCAGCGAAAGCCCCCAGGAGAAGCCCAGCTGTAATATTTCCAAAATAAACAATCCGATATTACGTGTTCAGAATTTCAATTCCGACTCTTTTAGAATAGAAATTTTGAACACTATTTATATTCAAATCGAAGGTTAAAAGTTTTAGCAATTACCGACACGAACGATGCAGAAAAGTTAATATAATACCAGACTGAAAAATTAAGCAATAGTGATTGAATAATGAAATACTTTAAAGCATACGATTTTTAACATTTGACGCCCAAACAATGACGCCGATGAATAGGAAAAGAGATATCAGACTCGACGCGACTAGCTGCACAATGTAGACGATTGGATAGTGACGATAGAGGATTCTGAAATGATGCTATTCATTCGGGAATCAACATATCATTAGGTTAATTTTTAAAATATAGCAGATCGGCAACATCTATACTATGACACACCTTTTACTAGAATACGACAGTTTTTTTTTACGAATTAATGGAGCGATTTTGACTTTACAGAGCTATCAATCCTCTGAAATTTTCCTAAATCTGCTCATTTCACTTCAAATTGAAGCGGTTTTGATACCTGAAAGGCGACTTGAAAATTGCATGACATTATGATAAGATTTGACGAAATATTGAGAGAGAATCTGCTTACCCTACCCCTCCCTAACCCTATTTTGCCTATACTTGTTCATTATATCATGTGATTTCCAAATACATTGCGTGAAATTTTACAAAAATTTAAAATAATAATGTCGTAGAAAGAAAATTATGCCACATTTTAATAAAAAGCGTATTGTAGTATATTAAAAATATCGTGCCGTAATTTAGAAACTGTCCAACAGATCGTTTCAATTAACTGCAACGTAATGACAAACTGTTGACTTTATGTCTGCTTCAGAAAATAAATTGTATATTACTCTCGTAAATTATAAAATTTTCAGTTAAACAATTACAATATTTCCATGTGTACCCATCTTAGAATAATTAAAGTTATAACTTATTTTAAGCCTACTTTAGTTTACTATGTATTTCAAGACTTACATTGAAATAAATGCATAAACCAGCGTCAATAGCTCAAGCGAGAAGCCCAAAAGCATCGTGACCACAACGCATTGCCACCACGCTGGCATTTCCTGTAAAATTAATGATATTTATATTCTAGGCACTCAAAGATTAAAATATACCTGGAAGAACTCGTCCGCATCCGGATCTCCCCATGGATATAAAGGAAGTCCTAGGCTTCCATCATAATAATAAGAATAAGAGCTAAACGCAGCCCACCCTGAAAATAAGTCGATGTAATTCAGTGTATTTTAGTAGGAGTAAATTTATATTCATTTTAGATTTATTTCAAATGATAATGAATCGCCGTATCGATATAATGGTTTTTAATTAAGGATTAGTTTGTAGAATTTGAAATGTTTTAAGTTTCTAGATATTAAAAAATCTACATACAGTTTGTGAAAATCCCAGCTCCAGTTAATGCTGTACAAAAAATTAAAACAACCATAAACGCCCCATATGCGTGCTCATGTGGATGTGGATGAGAAGCCATTACTATTATAATTAAATCGAAAACTTTACACTAAAATGACTATTGATAAATGAAAAATTGGAACAAGGCTTCATCCGAACATAACGATTCCATACGGGCTGAATTCTTAAGTACGCTTAGTTATTTATTTCATAACTCCGATATAATTTCCTAATTTCGTTTTATCATTTTGCCATTTATTCCCTTTGATTCAATAGATTCGTTTCCAAATGTTGCTCTCATCATTTAGCATTGTATTTCTACAGTCAGTTTTATCTAGGGTCCCCAAGCCCTGTCCTTTTGCAAGAAATGTGTTTGTGATAAAAATGTGGTAGTTTGAATGCAAAAATTGGGGAAGGACGTACCCTTCAAACTCAAAATGTCTCAGAAAACCCTATCTAGATCGACGATAAACCTGTTAAAATGGTACTATGCAAATGATCAGACCAAAATAGCCGCACACAACCAGCCAAAATCAATATTTTGTTTGCGAAAATGTGTTCATTTTGGGTGACGGATTTTTACGATTTTTCGATAAGAAAGTTTTATTTTTTATTTTTCTCTTCAAGAAAGCCTTATTTACATCCCTAGTGACATTTCTGCACAAAAATTTTGTCCGAAACATAAATTCGGCATATCTGCTTGGGGACTCTAGTTTTATTGTCTTTTCAGTACCCAATGATCTAAACCAAAGAAATATACTCTCTAAGCGAGTATTTATCACTTATCATTTGACTAATTGATAATGCCCAGAAGCAAATGCTAAATTTCGTTCTCGGTGACGAATTATTTCGATAACATACTTAATCGAGTATTAACTAAAGAAAATAATGCTCATTACTCATTCGATAAAATCAGCAAATCAAAATGAACTCATAAGTGTTCATTTATGGCTTATTATAACTTATTACATTCATAAATTGATAATAATAATAAGTTTATTTGCGTATAATGTTCATAATATTGTCACTAACCGATTAGTTTGAGATAAAATAAACGATGAACAAATTCAAATATGCAAAGTGCATTGCGTATTTACAAGTAGTCATCAACCTCATTATTTGAATCAATGAAATGTCGTTACTTCTGCTGCAAATGACGTGCTAATTTCCCATACATCAAATTTTTATTTTATCTCAAATAATCGATCATTGACAATAACAAATATAAGATAACCGTAATTGTTTATCTAAGTACCAAGGAATTCTTGACGTCCCTTGTAATAGCCGATTGACGATGAAATCGCGCTCGGAACTGCGGAAATAACGGCGACGATAGCCATTCCCCAGCTCCAGCCCAGCTGTAATATTTCCAAAATAAACCAATATTACGCAGCCATAATTTCAATTCCGACTCTTTTAGAATAGAAATTTTAAAAGTCTTCGTAATTCTCGACGATCTCAAGGAAGAGATCGGACCAGAGGTTTAAAATTCGTTTTGAAGAGATATTTGAGTGTTTTCTACCTATGTTCGACCTGAAGAACACGATTTTGGGACTTTTTTCCGGAGTTTCCAAGTTCAGGTTCGGGTACCGGGGTCCGGGGGTCAAATTTCAAAAGTCATTCTAATATTCCAAAACCTATATCAGATTGTTCGACTCGACGAGCTGAGTCGATTGGTGCAAACATTTTTTTGGATCTGAGCTTCCTATCACAAGTTACGACTAAAAACAGTGCAAAAGTGCCAAAAATATGGGATCCTTGATAGAAAAGTCAACTTTTCTCATTTCCTTCTGCGTATTACCTCCCAGTTTTTCCACACAATAATCTATGAGTCCTGCTCATTCTACTCGTGTAAAAAAATTCGGAATTTTGATACACTAATCGACCGAAAAACGATCCGAAGTCAGACCAGAAAAATCGAATTTTCGAAAATGCCTATGAAAAAATTCAAAATGTATATCAATTGATAGAGCTCGAAAAACTGAGCAACTTTTGTGAAGACACTTCGGTGAAGTTTCCGTTCTGGAATGAGATATTCCGGAAAAATTGAAAAATAAGGCATTTTTTCAAAAATTTATTTCTCACCATTGGTGTGAGCTAATTCGTTTAATTTTGTATTCAAAATTATTTCTGACGCTTAAATTATTATTATAAATAAAATTTAGGGGATAATACCTATCTTCCGGAAATCTCCGATACTGGTTCCGGAAGGTACCAGTCCGGTTTTAAAATTTTAATCAAGACTGGTCATTTCATATACCATTCGAAAGCCAGTGAAAAACTTAGTGTAATGTCGAAAACCGCTTAAAATGGATTGATGAATCGAGATTTATGATCAAAAACGTTCCAAAGTTTACTCTTCAATTTGACCAATACTTCATTTCCTCATAAAAATCGATACACTGGATCATTTTTCAAGCGGTTTTCGGCATTACATTCAGTTTTTCAAGGGCTTTCGTTTGGTATATGATTTGGGGATCTAACTCAAAAATCGGAGAAATAGAAATTTTCAAGTCCCACTTCGGACCCGAACATGACCGGAATAGAGACGCTATTTCTCCTGGTGTTTTGTATTAATATGATCCTCAGAATATGTACAAACTAAATATAGTCGATTTATCTCCCCCTTCGCGTCTCAATATGGTCAAAAAGGCATTTTTCCCCGAAGACCCATGATTTTTTTTTCTGAAACTTCACTATTTTTAGCCGTAATTTGTGATAGGAAGGTCGGATTCGAAAAATGTTCACACCACTCGACTCAACTCATCGAACTGAACAATCTGATATGAGTTTTGAGGTGTCGGGCTGATTTTTGAAATTTGACCCTCGGACTTCGGTACCTGGATCAAAAGTTGAAAATGTCGGAAAAAAGATCCAGAATTATGATTCTCAGGTCGAATATAGGTAGAAAACACTCAAATACTCTTTCAAAATGAACTTGAAGTCTTTGGCCTGGGCAGTTTCGAGAATCACGTGGATCCTGTTTTAAAGGTAAAACAAATTTAACGCATACCGCCGCTTCTCCACCATAGTATTCGAAATAAGGTTCATCTTAAAATTGTATGGATTATCAAATTCTTCAAAAATCGACGAACCGCTAATAATGTTAGCAGCCCAAATAATAATAGCCAATAAGAGAAACAAAATGATAGCGATGGATATCGAAATGTTGGCGATATGGCTTTTAAAGGTCCTTGTGATACAGGTTCTGAAATTGCCTCTTATATATTTAGGATATCATGATAGACATAAATATGATGAATGATTATTAATAAATTAATAAAAAATATTAATTAAAATATTGCTAACAATCTTACAAGGCGAGAATAACATAGACAAGCATTATTATTTCCAATACAAGTGATGTTATCATAAAACCAATCACATTTTCCCAGAAACCCGGAAGCTCCTATAATTTATAGATTCTCATTCGACGTTTCATCGAAAACGGCCATTCGGAAAAGACATTCCAGCATACAAAGAATAGGATAAGGTTGGTACTCAGGGAGAAGTTCCGCGAGGGAGTTTTCATATTGGGGATGATGGAAAAAAGGGGTGAGGAGACTTGGAAAAGCTCTCCATCCCTCCCCACCTTGAGAAAACACTTTCCCAGAGTAGGGAAGCTTGCTCTCAGCATTTTCCATACAATTCCTCTTTGGAATGTCTTTTCCGAGTTGCCTCTAAAACTAAAAAATTAAAAAATGCACACTTCAATATCGATATCCGGATTGAAAAGTCCGAACCCAACTGTCGCAGAATAATAATAGCCCTCATATTCATTAACAGTGACGGTGATCCAGCCTGAATAATAATTTCCGTTTAAATTATTCGAATCTAAAGCAATTAATTAGAAATTACATTTGGAAAATGTTGATATAAGAGTGAATAGTAGCGTGACAATTAAACAAGCTAACGTAGCATAGTGAAACTGGTGGTGATTGTATCTATCTAGAATCGAAGCCATCCTCGAATATTTTCAAACACATATGCTGGAGCACTATATTAAAATTCCAGGTTTTATACTAGAATAAGTTGTAACCTCATAAGATTAGTCATGAACTCCTGATAAAACATGCAGAATGCATTTTTGACAGTTTTCGTTACACTTCCCCCAATTTTATAGTCAATTTAACAGCTTTCAAGCAGGTCCTGGCAGATTTTTCGTCACAAGTTAAGAGCGTCACCATTAAAAACGAATAATTTTGGTACATTTCGGTTCTTTCCAAAAAAAGAATTCTGCTGGTGAGTCATAAGGGATGTTAAAACTCTACGAATCAGTTTATTTTATGAGGTGTAAAACTTCGCTTTCATATGCATATTTTATTCATCAAATTAATTATTTTAACATATAAAATTTATTTCAATTAAAAATAGCCGATCTATTAATTGTGCTAATTTGAGACGAAGCTATCCGTGTTCCCAGATTTATCCGATTGAAATTATGCAGATTGGAATGAAGAAATGAGTCTTTGAATTGTTTTTGATCGCTAACTTTATTCGAGCAGCATATGACTAAATATGATAAAATGAATAGTATAAAATATATTTTAGCATACCTCTACATGCTATTCTTTTAATAGAAGTTCGATAGTATGAATTAAATGATAGCGATGTCATCAAACGGACACTCCCACTCAGAGTAAAACATAGAAGTGTGACATTGGCGAGATCTTGATTTTTTGAATAAAGCAATAAATGAATTCCAAATATGCCTTCCTCCCCACATTTAAACCACAAGTAAGGCTTTTTTAACTGAAAAGGTACAGGCAATTAGATACGGAATATTTATGCCTGCACCCATCGTTAGGATTTTATAAAGTATAAAAACTTTTAATTTAATGCGGGTTAAGCACGACTTTTCTGTTTCGATGCCTGTGTGCATCCCTGATTAAATGACCTCTTACCTGGCTGACACAATTCGAATATAAGATAGCCAATGATACTGAGCACCGGAATTACTAACATGAGCACTTGTATTACTACCTCAAATTAGAAATTTTAAATCAGAAAATAAATCAAATTCAAATGGTAGCTTGGAAACCCCAAGCCACGTGAAATAGTGTGCGAAAAAAAACATTTTTTCCCTACCATCCTTCGCCCTATTTCGCATGGCTTGAGATGTTCAAATAGTCAATTCAAATTATGTTCTAAATCCCAATTTCTATATCGTTATGGCTTCAATTACAATCGCCGATTTCGAAGAATTCAAGCACTTCTGTTAGAGTCGCAGAAAAATATTTACTTGCCTGTGTAATAACAACCGTTTGAAATTTGACCTGCTGCGACAAAGCCTTCTTCGAGATTGCGTGAACTTTCCATTTGGTGTAATATAACGAAGCGATACAAAGATATCCGAAAGCTGCACACATAAACATCGTGTATCCAATTATAAATAAGATAGCTATATTTGTAACCCAATCTGATAAGATAAAAATTACTGCCCGATTATCATCAACCATCGGGTTAACGCAGGAATATTGCTGAATTTACTTGGTTTAGATATTACCAAAGAGATCACTTAAGAGAGACGAAGCAAATTATATGCATTTGTATTTTAGAATATACCAAACTCAGTCCTTGATTCGACGAAATGTCCTATCGTGCACGTTGCTAGAATTCAGCGCTGAAAAGGACGCGCTCCAATGCAAAATGAGTGTTTCCCTTTCTTCTTTCTCCACAATAACGGGCGAAAAGAGGGTTTACATCCATTTCTCATTGGAGCGCCCTCTTTCCAGCGCCGAATTCTAGCGGGAAGCACGATAGAACTTTCTGCCAACAATATGCCAAACCCCTCATAAAAATCTCGTCATTTGCTCTTTTTATTTTTAAATTTATCGATTTTGACAATATAAAATTTTGATAATATCCTAGACGATGTATCAATTTATCTAGTTGTAAAGAAATTTAAAAAAAAAAATTACTTCTCTAACAACTCTTCTCGCATAATTTTGATCAGGATACGCTAAATAAGCAATCAAAATAGGCATTATAAAAACGATCAAATATCCAAAAACGATGAAAATCATACGCATCGTTTTAGTAGTGTACTTCTAAATATATTCATAAAAATTATTTACATAAAATTTTCACTTTTATTAAGGTTGTATTCGGTACGGATTCCATATATCGAGTATAAACTGCGTGCAAAAGGGTATTAACGGTTAACTAAATTTAAATTGTTCAATTTGTAACTATTGGGAAACGTTATATTACTAGAATAAATATAGCTACGATAATGGTTTGTATGATAGTTGGAATTCTGAAATATGACAAATATCCTTCGGGATAGCCACCTACTATCGGCTAAAATAAATTATTGAAAATAGTGTGCATGATAATAGCTTGCCCAAAACATTACTGGAGTAGTGCCAGAGCTCAGTAGAAGCTCTGATATAAGTGAACTAAAATATGTAAAAAAAAATATCGAGATATTTTATGTATTAGATATCTAACCATATCGCATTATTAAGCAGTTTTCGAGCTATTAAGTTCAAATGTGGAGGTGACTTTTTCTTGATCGACCAAATTGCGACAAAATAAACTGGCAATGAGATTAATATTGTCGCACGCATTAGATAAATATAGACGATAGGTCGTGAAAATAATGCATTATCAATTGAATTAGTCGAATTATTATCGTTCATAATATTCGTAGAAACTTTAGATCAATATATGATGATTTTGTTCTTAGCGAGAACTTATTTACCAAAATTTAAGACACTATTAGATGCACGTTTCAAGATTTTAACTCTTTACATTGTAATTAGTCTAGGTTCAAGGTGATATCTAAACTGAACGGGATTAATTGCATGGTGAAAAGATGAAGATAAAAATTGTATTATTCTCAAAGGGAAAGGTGAAAATATTTAGATCTCGTGAGCAGAGTATTTTAAGTTTAGAAAATACTAAAAATAATTGATTATGCATGTTTAAACGATCATGTAGCACCTGCCAATTAAAAGAGTGGATTACGATAATGCAGTTCCTGCTCATTCTATGACGGTTTTTTTTGTCAATTCTCGCTAGATATATCATAAATTTATTTCGATTAACTATCATGACATAAATAAAATATAGAAATTTCAATGTAATACAAATGAACGGTTGAAACTACTATTTTGAGCGGAAATAACCCTAACCCCCAAACTTATTCGATGATTGTGATTGGCGTTAGGCCTAGTTTGCATTGTTGAAATTTCCGTGTTTTTCAGATTTGTAATTTGATTTGAATGGTGTGTTGCTGAAAATAAATCGATCATCAATGTTAGGAAACTACTAAAGAACCAGACTTTTGAAAAATTGCCTCTTGATTGCTCTTCGATAATTAGGATTGAATGTTATCATGGCTAATAATCCACACGAGCCATGCAACGTCCAAAATAACATGGTTACGTTGATTAGATCTTGAAGATTTTCAATTAGCGCTAAATATAAATATATGTATACCTGGTACACACAAATGGGATACGTGATAAAATATTAGACCGATTACAGGCAGGGCGAACATGGTGACATGCACTAGATACTGAAAGTTAATAACCTCGCTAATAAAATAAGAGAATCTAACCTGGGTTAGGAGCACATTCTGGAATGTTTTCTGAATCGCTAGAGTTTTGACCGATACCGTATTGACGTTCCATTTGATGTAATACATGGATACGATTGATAAATAGGTACACGCTCCAATGATCCCAACAACATAGCCGCATATCGACAGTATGACTAACATCGGGATCCAATCGGTCGTTACGAATACTAGCACGCGACGATCGTCTATCATTGGATTGATGCAGGTGTAGTGCTGAGTTTTAAAATCTCATTTTGTGATTTGTAAAACAGTTTGAAGATCTATTCGAACTAGTAGACAATTGATCAAAATTAGCCACCTTTGACGAAATAGCATTGATAAGAAAATCGCTTCCACATATTGTTTCGCTCAAAGTGACTACTTTTCAAGTGGTTATCAGTGTTGGGTGGAAATTCCATGTTTCCGAAACTTTTCGATTTCTGATCATTTTGGGCACTTTCCGTTTCTGCCTCCGATTTTCGAAATTTCGGAAATAACGAACATTTTTCATCTTGAGAAACTATGGAGAATGTGTATGAAAATGAGATTTTCGATGTTTAAAATGCTGTAATTATTTTTATTTTAGATGTCGTCTAGTGAGTATATTATAGGGTATTTGCCAAGAAAATTTTTTTTTCGAGTTTTCTGTTTCCGAAAATTTTCGAAATCTAACTTTTACTTTCCGTCCAACACTGATGGTTATGTAGCTAATTTTACAAATTGCTAATTAATCTATAAAATTTGTCAACTAAAAAACAACCTTCTTGCTAACCCTCCAATGTCATTGCGCTTTATTGCAATTTTGATTTTATGAACACGAAATTATTCAAAGATTAATGAATGCATCTGCTAAAAAATGGTGCTGAATTTAGAAGTTGCAGGGATCAAATTTAACTTGAACCTCTTCATTGCAAATTACGAAACTTAAAAAAATATTGTAAATGACTGATAATTTGAGACAAAGTAAAAGAATGCCTTCCTTTCTCATCCTCTTTTGAGCTTTGGTATGCGTGCTGACGACATTTGCTCAATTGACAATTCTTTTTATTTTCTTTAGTTTTATCGAAATCAACGGTATTTTCGTAACAGACACTTGCTAATTATTGTCCTCTATCGATATTGATAAAAATTAGTCGGCTAATTATCAATAATTGCTCTTAAAACGCGGAAAACAGAAAGAAAACGAAGAAATCACTTAATGAACAAATGCCTGCTCGTCCCTCGTGCATCCGAGACTCATAAGAGGGGGGAGAACAAAACATGTTCCTTTTATCTCAAGTTAGCAGTCATTCACAATAACCTCTTTGACGATTCTTTTCGCTTCATCTTGATCTTGATACGTCAAATAGAAACTTAGGAATGGCGCTAGAATAGTGAAGAGATAGCCCAGAGTAACGAAAACTAGCCTAACTTTTTCGGAGGTATATTTCTAAATTCATACGATTGGTATTTGCTAAAATTACTATGAAGCGAAATATAATAAACCTTGATAAGTGCAGTATCAGGCACAATAATCATATATCGGGTGTAGAGTGAATGGAGGATTGTATTAGCTGTCATCTAAATATCATAATTCGAATATAAGCATGTTCAACTGCTATCTTACAAGCACAAGTACAGAGCCAAGCAACAGTTGTATAGCTGAAGACACCCCTAGGTATGCCAAGTAGCCCTCGGAGTATCCAGCGGGAACTGGCTAAATTCAATTTTTAAAATTCAAATTTTGCATACCATAAATTTAATGACGAGCAAAAGGCTGGAATTAAATTCAAATTTTAGCATGATTTGCAAACCCATATTTCATAAAGATATCATCCTTTAAATTTTTCACGCATGTAAAGATTTCCAAGGCTCACAAATCTGTCAAGTTTGGGAAGATTTGCCCACGATGAGTCATTTTACACTACATTTAAAAATCGTTTTTGCTTCTATACTTTCACTCATTATTTTTGACTCACCAAAAATATTACTGGAGTTGCTCCAGAGCTTATAAAAACCTCGGTTATAAGACTGCTGAAATTTAGAATATATTTAGTCGATTTCATATTTGCAGTAGCGGTCAAAAGTTTTGAACATTCATGATTATGAATACACAGTCTGGTAGGCCTAATTGTTGCGAAGAAATTTGAATGAAACTAGAAAGGAATTCATAGCTATGCTGGATTTATAATCATAATCGTCACTAAATCCTACCATATCGCATTATTGAACATCTTTTTTGCTAATCGTTTGGCATGAATAGGCGTTCGCTTCAATATACACCATAGAGCGGTGAAATGTACAGGCAATGTGAATATAATTGTCGAGTGCATCACTATGATGTAAATAGTAGGACGCGAAAATTTTGAATCACCAATTAATCCAGTAACATTGGCACTATTCATAGTCAATTGAATGCAATAAAATGTTGGGCATATAATTTTTTCACCTAAGGTATGAACGAATAGAACCAATTTTGGTTTAAATTCTAATTCACCTGTCTACCTACATAATAATGAGTCTGTTGTGTGAATAAAAGAAAAATTCCATCGAATAATTACATATGTAGGCTGAAAGGTAGGGATCAAAATCGTATCACTTTTTGATGATAATTGAAAGGTTTCGAGTTATGCGTGCGAAAGTTCCTAAATAAGATATTAGTCCAAATCGAGATAAATTCAAGATGCTGACTTACATATAAAGTTCCGCGCTTTAAAACATCTGTTAGTTAAGAAAAAGTTATTTAGAAAAAAGATGATATTTTGAACTTGTGAAACTAGTTTTCTTAAAAAAAATAGATAATCATAAATCTTATTGTTAGTGGATATGCATGATTAAATATAATGTGCCAGGTAACGATTAAATTTACGGAATTTAGCCAGCATGTGTTTAGTTTGTTTCACGATTTTACACGAGTAAAAATTATTTGAATTCATGTTTCGATCAAATTGCCGATATAGATCTAATTTTGCATTTGCAGAATTTACATCTTATTTTATCATTCAAGTTGTAATATTTTGTACTTTTCTATCATTTTCATCACAATATCATCGATCAATTTTGCAGTGTTTAATTTTTGAAATTCTTCCATTTGGAGATGTAAACAAAAGTGGGACGGAAACGGTAAAAAAATAACTAAAAATTGAAAAAAATCCATTGATAAAAGTTGAAGATATCAATGAAATCGAGATGCGAAAAAGATGCAGAAGAAATTAGTGTTTGAAGGCAATTTGGTCAATGTATCGTTACTTCACAGGGGTATTCGATGTACCCGAAAATCTTTTGCTGCATGTAGAAGAATAGGCGATGGAAAACAGCTGTGATCATTTCTGCTCTTCTTAGAAACATCGTGTATGATATTATGTCAACGAAACCGAAGCGCGCGTGGTAATCGGTGATAGACTACAGTAAACCGAGAGGTTTACAGAAACAAAAAAATTAGTGAAATAATAGTGAATTTTAAGAGGTTCAAGTTTTTTTCTCCATTATCTATCATAGATCTTTTGGATTTGCGTAAAATATGCAATGAGTGATTTTTGTTTGCTCTTTGAGGGCTCATCTTTTGATCTTTCCTATTAGCATATTCACATGTGCCATTCATAAAGGCACTGTTTACTTGTGCAATTTTCGCAGGTCATAAATCTTTATCTCTTGATTTTTTTCAAGATATGTTTCAAGTCTGATAATAGATTTATTAGATTAGATCAGTAGTCATTTTTGGCGTTTTCAATAATAATTTATGAACGCCAAATAGTGCTGATTGGTCTAAAGGACATACGTTTAAAGTCTCTTCTTAAATTATTCAAACATCTTAGAGTTACTTGGTTGTTCATCATCTCTAGATAAAAATTAATTCCAGTTTTCTTATTTTCTCTGCAGTTTATTGTATTCCCGATTTGACTTTATCATTCGTTTTCCTTTTTTCCGTACCATAACTTGTCTGTGCCGTTATCAAATGCGAGAAGAACCAAGGGGTTCCCCCATTTTATCGTTGTACGATAAATTACGATGTCCAGTCCACTCTTGGGCAATTTCGCCTCTCGATTCACATGAAGAGGCCCCTTTTACGAGAATTTGTACCTAAAACTACCTCCATTTTTGCGACGACTTTATGTTGCAAGTACGCGAATTTGTCATAGAACCACTTTTTCTCCATATTTTATCATTATCAACATCATTATTTCTCGATTTTCGGTTTTCCCTTATTTTTCTTCAATCAATCCATTTCAATGAATAGCGAGAGAGCGAACGATACAATAGTAGGGAAGAGAGGCAAAAAGAGTCAGAAAGTGATGATTTCGTCTCATCGTTGTGACGATTTTTATTGTAAAAGTTGATGAATTATACAAATTCTCAGTCATTACTACTTTTCATTGATTGTAAAAATGTTAGCTTAACTCGTGTAAATGCAGAAGAGTTTGTTCGTGACTTTGGCATTAGGATAAGTTCAAATGTGATAAGGTACATAATGTTAGCTTCATTCATTGGTAATTAAATTAGGAAAAATTGCGAAAATTTGGTTAATATTCTTATCAAGTTCGAAGAAAATCCACTTGTAAAAAATCTTCTATTGAGCTTACCATCTAATCTAGACTACTTCGAATCCTTGAAGAATGTAGGCTCACAATTTATTAGGATTAAATAATTTATCTGCTTTCTAGTTCACTCTAACATGATGGCTCAATTTAACCGAATCTATCTTATCTACTAAACTCCTGGACAAAAGTTCAAGAATGATCTGATATTTGCAGTTAAACAGTGTCGTTTCATGAAATCCATGCGAAATGTCGAGTCGTTTCGTTCTTATACTCTCGTCCAAGAGTTTAAACCTAATGTGGCCTACTATGCTGTAAACTAAACTTTGTCTATGTGTCTAGGTTATTTCTAAACTTGCAAAATAAGTTTCACAATATGTTAGAATCCAATCATTTATCCTCTTCGTTGTTGTCGTTTGCCTGACGGTCTGATTTATCTATCAAGCCTAATATAGTTTACTGTAAGACTAAACTTTTGTGGAGATCATCCCCTAGACTATCCGAAAGTCTGTAGTTTCCTGTGCGTCACTAATTCACCGAGCACATCACCGGATTGTCCGGTAATCGATGTGACAGACATTTCGCTATTCAACACACGTGGTCGATGCGCGATTCGCAGAGAAAAGACACCTATTGCAAATTGTCTTCATCAATTTTCAAATGACTTTTTATCAGTTTTTGCTCTTCCATATCATTCATCAATTCTCTGGGAGGTTTCCGTAATCTAAAAGTCCAACTTCTGGAATTTCACTCTCTTCGAAATAACATTTATTTTTCGAAAAGAACACATGTCACGGAAAAATTTTAAACATCTTCAAAATAAAAAAAATCCTTCATAAAATATTTTTTCATTCCAACATTTTGATTGCTAACTCTAAACGCGCCAGAATGTCTAGTACGATAATGTTTACACACTCGGGCAAATTTGGTGTTTTCAAATGTCTTATATCGTTTGGGGCATATTCAAGAAAAATGTTCACTTGTCATATTCTCTTCTGAGTCTTCATTTTATTCACCAGCTAGCAAAACCATCTTGTTTTCTCGTTGGAACGACCGGACTTTCTCGTCCCGAAAGATCAACTCTTTTTGCGTTTTGATTCGAAACAAAGAACGTTTTCACTTCGTTTCCAATTTAGGTGCGAGACACGGCAAGTGCATCTCTTATCGCTTTCGTCGCATTTTTGTCGGGTAGAGACGCAGAGAACCTGAGATAATAAGGTAAACTAAGAGAGCGCAGAGAAGCGATAGTTCGAAGTGTGAGAAAGGGGGCGGGGCTGCGACGAAACCGTTAGCACAGGGGCACGGTGATTTACTGCTAAGAATGAATGAAAATAGTATGGGAGGGGAACTAAAGAAGGAAAAGTGACACTTGCGGTTGGATGGGGAGAGAGTATGGGAAATCGGGAGGGGGATATTCAAAAGGGAAACCCGATATGAATTCAAAAGTCAGAAAGGGCTACCGGTTGTTCACGTGGACCGAAGGAGGGAGGGGCGAGGAGGGAAGCGTTCTTCGGAAAAGATACGGAAAGATAAGACATATCATTGGGAAAAGACGCAGATTCGGGGAAACACTGAGGTTCAGAGATAAATAATGATAAGAAATGGTTATATTGCAAGAGAAATGGGAGTGAGAAAGATCTTATAAAAAGTGTGGAAAAGTTATAGAATGGTCTTCTGAACGACGAGTGAGAGAAAGATAGAAAGAGATTCAGTTTAGGTGCAACCCCCACTCCTCTCATCACACTCTTCACACAATACTCTAACACGTTGTATATGTCTGCATGTCGTGTGAGTGTATTCATCTCAGTACGGTAGAATTGGAAAAATGTTATCATTTTGTCAAAGTTTCTAGACTATCGTACGTTGTTGGATTTGAGTTATTTGATTGAAAAAAAAACTATTAGATTTTGCATTGTTCATTCTTATTGGCTACTTTGCTTGCTTCATCTTTATGTTCACTTTGAATAAACCATTTGTAACGAGTTGTCCATTTTTGTTTCATTTCAACCTAGGGTATTGTATCGGCTAAACGAAGTGACAGTTCATGTGTTAAAGAGCGCTTTGCGAGAAATACGCGTATGAACTATGTGCAAAAAGGGGGCTAGATCGCAGGGAAAAACACGCAACTTCTTTTGCTTCTTTTGCCTCTCTCGCCTTTTCTCCTCATTTTTTCAACACACGATCTTTCACTTCCTTTGATCAGCACAATATCAGTATGAAACATTATGCATATTCAGGTGCATGTACAAATCATAAATAAATTTCATCTTGATTCATTAAGCTCCGACTAATTTATCGAATTCAGGTGCTCCTACTTGGCGTCTGTCTGTCTGCTTATCTCATAATCGCAAATGGCCTGTCCCTACGCAGCTCCGATGTCGACGTCGCTGGCACCGTCAGTCGGAACGGCGAATTCCGGAGCGAACACTGATTCTGTCACTTCCCCAAAGAATAGCCGGGTAAAATTCATGGACTACGCCGACGAAGAGTCACAAGAAGGCGTCAATAAAGTCGAACTCGGATTCGGACGGACCTATTCGGAATACCTCCAGGTAAATCAACCATTGTCAACAGACCTAGGCACTTTCAGCCAGAACGAAAAATTATAAGGAGAGGGTATGCAAGTCAAAACTTTTCAAAAGAAATTAGATAAATCGAGAAGTACGCTAAATTATTTTAGTGCAATTTTTGTTACTTTAAGGGGTATGCACGGGAGATATGGCTTAAGCGCTGCCTAGGTCTGACTATCAATAATATTTTTAAAAATCACATGGCCAACGTGTCATACAATAATTTCAACATCACAATAACATTTTAAAACACGCGTGATCAACTTTCATCAAATTATTTGAACGGACAAGACTTTGTAATATCAAAATGTCATTTGATTGACAGAAGTAAATCTTTAAAAATCATCTGAACATGGTGAACATTGTGGAAAGAAAGGTTTGGAGATATGAATAGTATTTATGTTTGATGTTTGATTAGATTGAGAAGAAATTTAGCAGAATCAAAGAACAAGGTCCTCGCAAGAAGTGAACCAAATTTCAGCTAGATACAGTCCGCATATTGGAAGTAATATTTTCGATCTTTCTGTCTTACTCTAATTATGTGTGTTAACGCGTACTCTGCGCTCGGTGTTTATTTATAAGTTCTCTTACAGTAACCAATTAATCGCGATAATTAATGTGTGATTTTCTCGCGAACCCAATTTAATGGCCCCTATTGTTTTCGTGAATTTGTATGAAAACTTGTCGAACTTATGATTCTGAAGAAGGTCCTGTGATAGTTCACTGCAAAAAGTCCGAGTTATTTGTTGCGAAAGGAAAACCTCAGCCATTTATCAAATTATCACCTCCTGAAATTAGTAATTGTTTTGAATCAAAATATCTGTGATTCGAAAAATGTGATTTTTCTTGAAATCTGCGCTTATGATATTTCTCAATAAGTCAACTTGTCTATGAAGATGGTCATAAACAATTTTTTGTATGAAATTCACGTTTTAGTGCAATTCAAATCATTATCATTAGGGGGCCGCAAATAGATTCACAAAATGATATTCTTCGAGATTTTCCTTGTTAGACAGCTCAATAATTGTGATGTAAAAAGATATTTGCTAAGAAAGCATAAAATTAAAATAATTTGTAATCGAAAGATGCCACCAAATCAGTCAGGAAAATGAACACAATTTCGTGATACAAGGCTCCTGCGAGCGCATGCGGACGCGCACTTTCTGACAAGATTCTCTTATGAACAACCGTTTCTATGCGTGATTCGTCGGTTCTAATAGTGATCCTTCGTGAACACTAGCTTTGAAGGGGAGTTGCTTCTCATTTTTTTTAGTTTTAAATGATCACTTTTTGAACAAAAGCGAAAAATGCAAGGGAGAGGAGTTTGCAGTCCCTAATTATCGTTTAGAATTTAGACTAACAGAACCTTTCATAGAATCTTAATTTCATGATCAAAGAACCAATAATTTTTATCGATGTCAGATCTTATCTGAAAATTATGAAGGAGTTACCCGAAAATTCTTGAAATGATCTATCCATCTTGTCTTGCATTGATATGAATCAATGATGATATCAACGAAATATAACGTGTCATACCCATTTTCTGGGGGCAAAGTCAACTCGAAGTGGAGAAAAATTGGAAAATCAAAGAAAAATCCCATCAGAAAGCAAATCTATTGCTTATTTGCTGTATTCTGAAAACGATCATTCACAACTTTTGGTCTCACAGCAAATCTTCTGGCCTATTTTTCAATTCCAATTGCATTTTTGCCGAATACCAATTTTCCTGCAATATTCTCGAAAAATGTCTGTTCTCTGGGGGATAGTCGTCTTATTTTGTAGGCGTGAAATAAATTATTCAGCGAACGAAAAGTGATTTCATATTTTGGGCGCGCCCAAACTATAACCAATATGTAATAGGAAATGAAAAATCAAGAGAACAAGTCGAAAGAAGTGTCATAATCGGCGTGTAGTGACAGGATGTTTCATTTTGGTTCCAGAAGTTCTTGTAATCACTTTAAAGTTTTATGGTTAGACAAAATTCGATTATTTCCCAGTCTCTTTGATAATGAGTTAGGAATGCTCAAGCTTCAACTTCGAAAAGTTCAAGCAGAATCTAGAATACTCCATATGATAACCACCAATAACATCAATAATCAACAAGGTCGAAGATTGCAATATTACGATGAGACTATGTGATATCTAATGAGACAATTCACGGTGGGGATATCCCTTTTATGAGTCTGCATTTGCGTCACGTAGACAGATGCGAATTCCAGCGATGATTAATGACACTGAGACTAAATATGTGAATCAGGCCGCATGATATACATGATAATCAGATGATAGGGCTGATAAGAATAAATACGAGATAAATTGAATACTCATTAGGGGAACAAAGATTCAAAAACCAAAATTTTCAAGAAAAAATTTAACACTCCAGAAAAATCGGATAGAATTTACCTGCAATTAGCAGTGGTGGTATTTTTGATTGAAAATAACGACCTCGGAGGTGCCACTTTAAGTTGGCCAAAGTGGCGGCTTATTGTATTTGTAGGTGGCACTTACCGGTCAAAAATATTACCACAGGAAATTATAAAATAGAATAAAACCTCAAATATTGTTATCATTTGGATTGTTTTGTAATGTCAAGACAATCCGAAGAAAACCTTTCTGAAGTTGAATTTCTGATGAAAAAATTTCAGATCGACAAACTGCTGGACTGTCAGAAACTGCAATCGGAACTCAATGGGCAACGCGTCGACGACGAGCATCTCTTCATCGTCATGCATCAGGTAGGTATGAATCGATATTTATCTGAGAAAAATCACATTTCAATTCTTACAAAGTATCCATCCATTAATATAGTCGAAGAAAGGATGCTTCATTTTGATCATCGTGTTCTGAAAATCCAATCAGCCGAAAATTTGAAATTTCTCAATCAAAACCCAAATTCCGATATAATCGCCGAATCCTGAGACAGTTTAGGCGCACGAACTCTGGTTCAAACAGATCATTTTCGACGTCGACACCATCCGGAGAGCGCTCAATAATCCGGTAAATTTTCGGCATGTTTCAAAAATTCTTCAAATAGCAATGCCATTATAAATTGTAGTAAGTATAGCGTTGCCAAACAACATATAAACTAGAAAAGTCTAAGATTAGAAAATTTATGGCATCAAACCTGTGATTTATAGGTCTTGGACGAGTCAAAGTCGCTAATAATCGTGTCTCGGCTTGACAGAACCGTCCGAATTCTGAGCCTTTTGGTCGATCAAATCGTCATACTCGATACGATGAGTCCGTTGGATTTCGTGGATTTTAGGTAAGCAGTTATTTTATTTGCTGCGCATGTGGCGGTACATCAAATACCAAAATAACGAAAATTGCTCTCAATTATCGAAAATTTTTAAATATATCACTTGTGCGTATTTGGAATCTCATTCTAGTTACGATCGAATAGAAAAACTTTCATCAAAGCTGTCGATGCCTCTTGAAAGCAATTTCATAGGCATAAAAAACAATCAGATTAAATTTATAAAGATTACAGCAAAATTGTCGAAATTTGTGAAACAAATTGTAGCAATGGTACAATTTTCAGAAAGTATCTGACTCCAGCGTCCGGATTTCAATCTCTACAGTTCCGTCTACTGGAGAACAAACTCGGCGTCAACCCAGAACGCAGAATAAAGGTTACTTTCCCGTCAAATGTGTTTAATCAAGTACATTTTCAGTACAATGCTCAACATTACAAGAACGTGTTCCACACGGACGATGACAAGAAAGCTGTCGAAGCCAGTGAGATTGATCCCAATTTGCTCACGTTGATTCAGGTAAGTTAGGGCTGGCTTTGACAAGGAGGTTTTGTTCTGATTTGACCAAAATATCCCAAAGTTATGCCATAAGTTTCATCTTTAGGTAAATACGAAGTGTGTATTTATAAATTAGTGAAGCCTCGATTGGCTCTTCAAATATTTAAAACTTATAGAATTGGCTCGAGCGCACACCGGGATTGAAGACGACAGACGGCGACGAAGGCTTCTGGCCGAAATACGAACGAGCTGTCAAGCAGTATCTCAACGACATGTACTTGGATGCCGTGGTACGCAAAAATTTTGTCAATTAATAAAGGTAGTACGATAAAGGTTAAAGATGTTAGTGTTTTAGAAGTTCATGAGTTATTTCATTCACTTTGGGCGTGCTACTTTTATTGATTGCCAAAATTTTCTTTCAAAACTAGAAAGGAAATGTTCCAGAAGAACGACCACCCCGAACAAATAAGAGAGCAACTTCTGGCTGAATACTACAAAACAAAGGATTCCTTCGCCTCGATTTTGGATCCGAAACAGCACGAAATCCAGATGAAAAATGGTAATTCGCGATTTCTTCTTCGACTTTTCTAGAAGAAAATGTTTTAGGGAACCGTCTATTTTCTCATGACGCTATGAAGGGAGCTTTGATGATTTACTTTTACAGGTTTAAGCACATTCTAGAAACTCTTTGAAAGTCCTTTTTCCAGAGATATGCCCCGGTTCTCTCAGCCGTACCAAATCCTCACCTATCTCATGGACATCGACAGTCTGTTTACCAAGTGGAGATGTAAGATCAGCCTCATGCAATGTCCGTGCAAATCGAAAATTCCAGACAACCACGTGCTTCTAGTGCAGCGCATGCTGGGCAGTAAGCAGGGAACGGGTGGATCGTCGGGTTACATGTATTTGAGAAGCACTGTCAGGTAGTCGCACGAGAAATAGGAATTTAGATTCCACGAAAAATCATCGCAGACCTACACAAGCTTTATTCTAACCCCAAGATATTTTACCAAGTCTTGACTGCGAAGTAAAATTTGAAAAAAAGTCAACAAATCCAGAGAAATCCTGAAACATTGATTTTGTTCTAAAATTTTCCAAATAACTTGGGTTATTCAAATTTAAAAAAAAAAAAAAAAAAAAAAAAAACATTAGCTAATTTATCGCAAACTGTCGAATCTTTAGTGACCGCTACAAAGTGTTCCTGGATTTGTTCAACCTCTCGACCTGGCTGATCCCCCGCGAATATATTCCAGTCTTATCCCCTCGAATGGTCAAGACCCTATCCGAGCATTCCAATCTATCCTCCACTCTCACTTCGGAAAGTGAATAATAAATATTTTTCTCGACATCATTTTTCATCCTTTTTTTCTGATTTATTTACAAAAATCCCGTTTTCCTCAAGAAGTTGAACGATTTCGACGAAAATTTTACATCGAGATATGCGATTTTCACTGTTTTGCACGTTTTTTTTTTTTTTTTTTAAATAATAAATTGCGTATTTTGAGCGTTCGTATCGGTATTTTTGTATCTAGTCATTATCTATCGATTTGTATATTCTTTTGTAAGCTCTAAACTAAATAATAGAATTTCTAATTCACTTATCTATGGATTGCTTCGTGAAAATTTTGTTGAAAGTTCAATTTCGAAAAGAGACGGACGATACAAAATTTGTAAAAAAAAATCCTTTAATTTCGTTATTTGCTGGTTTACGATGTACTTTTGTGTTTTTTCTACTTTGTAATTTTACCGAAATACATAAAAATTTGTTGTATCTAATTTTGGACTGTATTTTTCAATTTTGATAAGAGTTAGGTAGCCTTGAATGCATCTGACATTCCATTCCATGCATCAATAAAACGACGATAACTTGTAGAAAATCTTGCGATAATAACGAAAAAAATCAAGAAAAAAACGAGTGTCAGTAAAAACGCAAGTGTCGATTTTCCCACGAAGAAAATGCCATTTGCATTTTGTCCCAAAATTATTGATTCTTCTTCAACTTTCGAAATTTTTTCGAGTTTTTTTTTTCATCCTGGATGTTCTAGAAAATTCTCTAAAATCTAGTTTTCTTTTTTTAACATATTCCAAAATGTGTCAGAAAATGTCTTTTTGATCTTCTCGAGTCTTTTTCTAATATGAAATTTGACAACATTCCTCCAAAAATGGATTTTTCGAGAAACTCTTATTTGTCCCAAAAATTGTACTTTGATCGTTCTTTCATCGCTCCCCCCGTCTTGTTGATGGTTTTCGTCTGTTTGTGTGCAATGGAATGGCCTCGCGCAGCCTGTCTCTTTTTCTATTTTCCCCATTATTTTGCCACTGTTCTTCTCTTCCCCGTATCAATTGATATATCGATCCTTGGGCAATTTCTCGACGAATCTCTCGCATTATTGCATTATTGACTGTTTCTGAACACTCCCAGAGGTCTCCCCATCGCCAAATTACGGCCTCCCTCCCCATATCAGACCTTCCACATTTCAAACACGCACGTTTGATCGTGTGATTTTTTAGTAATTTCATTCTGCTTCAATTTTTAAAAAAAATTATATACCACTTGAATAAACGGTTCTCATGTTTGAACGTTTTCTCCATATTCAAATTCTCAAATAATTTAAAACCTAATTGAATACTCTTGCATCGAAACTTTCCCTCGTACTTCTTCAATGTTTATGCGATTTCATTGCAAAACAATGAAGTTCAATCAAATCACGTTTTCACCTACTTTGAAACATCAAATCAACTTTGAATTGTTCATTTACTCCGCGTTAAAATTGATTTCTGATCTCAAATTTATTGAAACTCGATTGAAATTGATCTTTTCTCAATAATGTTCATTCTTGGTCTCGAACTTATTGGAACTTGATTGAAGTCGGCTTTTTTCCCTCAAAATTAATATTTTTCAGTCCCAGCTTGAACAAGAATGGCTTCCTACGGCGTGTACTTGACCAAGGAGAAGGAGGACGAATTGCGCAAGATCGCCAATGCGCTCGTCACTCCCGGAAAGGGCATTCTCGGTAAGTTGAGGATCTCATTAAAAGATTTTATTAAATTACCAAATAGTAGTGAGGTACCATTTTAGTAGAAAACATTTTTTGGGATTTCTTAAAAATTTACTATCTTACAAAATAGTAGTGAGGTAGGTACCATTTAGGTAGGAAATATTCTTGGTAATATTTTTGGAATTTTTAAATATGTTTCACCATTCTACCAAGTGTTAGACTATTTTGAAGAAAACGGTTATTCTTTCCATCTGTCTGGTACAAATTTAGCAATTGGTAACATGGTACCATTTTTGATTAAAAAAAAATATCATTTTTCTAAAATTCAGCGGCCGACGAGTCGACGGGCAGCATGGAGAAAAGACTGCAGAGTATCGGCCTCGAGAACACCGAGCCGAACAGACGCAAGTACAGACAGGTGAATCAGAATCGAATAAAATTAGACTAGCTAATTTTCGAGCCGCATTCATTATTTGATAAATTATTCCGATCAGCCTTTAATTGCTATCCCTCATCACATGCTTAGAGATAGTAACGAAGTTTTGTTGTTTTCTTGCAAATCTGCTGATTTCTTGTTGAAATTTCGATCTCGAAAATTGTGAGATCAAATTTATAATTTCGAAAGGTTTCCTGGTTGATTTCTGAAGCATAACTTAGATTTTGAAAACTAGTTTTAAATTATTTTAAAAAATGCATTACTTTCCAGACCCTGTTCACTGCTGGCACTGACCTGGGCAAGTATATCTCTGGAGTGATCATGTTCCACGAGACGTTCTACCAGAAGACCGACGACGGAAAGCCGTTCGTCGACGTCCTCAAGGAGCAGGGTATCATTCCGGGAATCAAGGTACCAATACAATTGCCATGCAAGACTGAATTGTCGTATTTAGGTGGACAAAGGCGTTGTTAATCTGACGGGAACCGTGGGCGAAGTGACGACGCAGGGACTCGACGATCTCAACGCCAGATGCGCTCAGTACAAGAAAGTGGGTGATTTTGAATTAGAAAACCGGCATGAAACTCGAAAAAGGGTTTCAATGAAACGAATTTTTATCCTATGAAATTTTGAAATACTTCATTCTCTCACGACGTTAAAATCTTTTTGAATTTCATTATCCTATCTCTCAGAAATTAGAAGCTTGAAACTTACAACAAAAAATTCAATAAAAAGTAAAAATTTCCAGGACGGTGCCCAGTTCGCGAAGTGGCGTTGCGTGCACAAGATCTCCTCGACGACACCTTCGCACTGCGCGCTCGTCGAGGTCGCCCAGGTGCTGGCTCGTTACGCTTCCATCTGTCAGCAGGTAAACATTCAAAACGTAAAATAATCGAAAAGAAAGCTTTACATTATCGTATTTGAACTAAATAATTGGTCAGCGGTTTATCTTTTATTCTTTCTGATATTTTCTATAATGCAAAAGTTTAATCATATTACCAGAAGTTATCATGATCTTCAACGCTATAATCGAATTTCTGACATGTTTAACCTATGAATTTTCCAGAACGGACTCGTGCCGATCGTGGAGCCAGAAATCCTGCCCGACGGCGACCACGACCTGGCCAGATCCCAGAAGATCACCGAGACTGTCCTGTCCTACTGCTACAGGTCGGAATTTCTTGAATTTAATTCGTATCAAAACTAAAATTAGTTTTCACTCTAAACATTTTGGTAGTTCTATATTCGAAGCATAGATTTTAAAATCAATTTTGCAGAGCCCTGAACGAGCATCACGTATTCCTCGAGGGCACGCTCCTCAAGCCCAACATGTGCACTGCTGGTTTGTTCATTGAATTTTTCAAATAAATCGTCCAATTTCTATTTATCTGAAAAACAAAGATCATTAATTAGTCAATTTGGCATTCAGATACTTATTTGCCGAAAATATTCATTCCCACTTATCTTTCCAAGAATAAATTTTCTCTATTTTATCTTGAAACATAGATATCTTTCTTTAAGAAACTAAACCTGAAAAATATAAATATATTTGCAGGCCAGAACTCTACGGGAACCCGTCCCTCGAACGCGGAGATCGGCCTGGCGACAGTGACTGCCCTGCAGAGATCCGTGCCCGCAGCTGTGCCTGGCGTCGTGTTCCTCTCCGGCGGACAGAGCGAGGAGGACGCCACCAAGAATCTCAACGCTATCAATCAGGTTTGTAAATATATATTATGAAAATATGTGTATATGTTTCAAAAATTTGGACTGCTTGATAATATAAAATGAATTATTCAATGAATGAAAGTGAAATTTCTTTTTTTTTTTTTAAATGATCTATTGAAGTTACAAGTTTCAAATAAATGTGCCTATATAACATGCGATTTTTCATAGATTGATTTTTGCAAATGAGATTTTCTTATGGGAAATAATCTATTACACATTTCCAGGTTTCCGGCAAGAAGCCGTGGGCACTGACGTTCTCGTACGGACGCGCGCTGCAGGCCTCGGCTCTCAAGAAGTGGGGCGGTAAGGACGAGCACATTAAGGACGCTCAGGTTAGGTTTCGAAAATTTAGTGTACACCAAGATTGAAACACATTCAATTACTATTTTGTACATATCTTGCTCTTTTTAACAATGAAATTGCAAAAATTCCTCAAAAGTAGCATTATTATATTTACAAATCTTTCAATTCGAGTTCCTAAAAAAAATTTTATGAAATAGAATACTTGATGAATTTTAGAGTAAAATCAGGATCATTGAAAAGTCACCAATTTTTCTTATAACTAATACTATTTTTCTCGAAAATTCCGAACTTCCAAAGATCTTTTGAGAAACCAAACTTTCAGGCGATTCTGCTGCACCGCGCGCACATGAACGGTCTGGCCTCTGTGGGCAAGTACGCGGGCGAGGACAGCAAGGACTCGGCCGCTTCGCAGTCCCTCTTCGTCGCGAATCACGCCTACTAAACACGAACAGCAACCATTAAAGTGCCCGTTTTATAGCAATTCTTTGATCATTTTTGGTAGCATGGTAACTTGCAAATGGTAAAACTTTATTTTTCTTCAAGGTTGGCGAGTTTATGATTCATCAATTTTGAATGCATCAAGTTGTTTCTTTTGGAGTTTTGCCATTTTTAAGCTAATCTTTCAAACAAAGAAGACTGCTTTTAGAGAATATTGAACTTTCATGACAAATTTCTGTCATAGTTGCACATAAAATTATGAGAATTTATTTTATCGAACTAGTATTTTTCACGTTAGAAAATTTAGTAGATTCAAATTTGTTTTAGCTGAAAAGAGATTTTATGAGTAGAATTTTTAGAGAGCAAGTATTTACTTGACATTCGCAAATTTTTGACCTGACTTTTTCGTACGGTTGTGATGAAAATATAAAGTTGTGGAGTAGAATAAGAATAAAGTTTTATGTTAAAAGATCATTTTCAATTTAAAAATGTTACAAAACAGATTAACATATCGTCTTTGTGTTTAAATTTTCGTTTTTATTGTTTTTAATTTTCAAAATTTCACCCCTACATTCTCGAAAAATCGAACTTTTCCCTAAAAAATTAAAGAAGAATTATCCAATTTGGTTTTTCTAAGGATGTACCCCAAATATGTTTGGTTTGGGGAGAGCATGTAATATAATATTTGCCTCCTTCCCCTTTTCCCCCAGGAAAGAGCCCCTCATTCGTTCTCTTCCTCCTTTCCTATATCGATTTTCGCTTGCAGAAACTTTTCGAAAAATGCGGAAATTTGCCGACTTTTCATATGTTTCTATTATTTGTCACGTTTTAGCTAATAACATTTGTTCAAACAATATTTAGAGATATCAATCTATTGAAAGGTCGTATTGATTTTTGAAACATTTCGAGAATATTCCACCTTTTGTCAGATTTTGACTCTTACTAATGCGCATTTTCGTAAACAACTCCTGAAACATCGTTATTTTTCAGATCATGCCATTTTTCATGACTAATTTCTTGAAACCTAGATTTTTATCTAGATTTTAGTCTTCTCAAAATCATTTGAAGATGTCTCTGATTATTTTTGAAAATTACCGTAACTCATTAATTTCAGCGATCTAACTATGATAATTTTTCACAATACGGGATGGCTAGTGTGTGCCACTTTGGTGCTTGCCTTGGACGTCATCCAAGCAGACATTATCTCCTCTTGCAAACGAGTCTGCGACCGCACCTACTATAGAGATGAACTGATCGTATGTTTTTGTTTTTTAAGATTCATGTTAGCTGTATTTTCATAGAAATGTAAAAACACTTTTCACTTTGATTTTTTTCATTATGAATAACTCAGTACAGAATTTCTATGAAACATACGCAAAAAGTTGAAACATACTGCATTTTTCACAAAAACATTCTTCAGGATTATCTAAAATTGAGCTTTTTCAGAAATCCTGTAAAATCGGTTGTGATTCCCGAGTTGAGCAGGAGGATGGACCTACCGATGTGCACGCCTGTCAGACGAAATGCAACGATACGAAGCAGTTCTTTGAGACTCTGGGAAAACACAAGGAAACTGACGAGGTAATAGGCTACGTATTTTCTTCTAAACGAGCCAATAATTAACCTTTTCAATATCTGAACTCTATGATTTCACACCCTTATAGTGATATCTGTATTTTCAAAATTTTATTTTTCAGTCTCTGCAAGAAGCCTGCGATTACGCGTGCAGTTTACCTACGATTAGGAGCGTAATGGTAAGATTTTCATACTTTTTTTTTTTTTTTTTTTTTAATTTTTCAAATTAAGATCACTTTGAACGTGAATAACGGAAAGTCGACGTCGAATGTCGTCAAGTCGGAAGGAGTGGCGGGAGATGCGTAGGTTTTATTTTCATAATTTATCCAAAAAAAATAAAATGTTCTATAAATATCAGTTGAAAAATACTGATAATCTGAAATTGTGACTTTTTTAATTATAGCTCCATTGAAAAACAATGGCCCGACCCTGAGCGTAACTGGGATATGAATATCGGGCGTAACGAAATGATGGAACTCCTTAGACCCAAAACTATGTATGTTTCAAAGATAAGAAAAAGAAACGGGAAAGACATTTTAGCGATCAAGCTCCGCCGTCTTTGGGGATGACCTTCGAAGAGGAATACGATTCGATGCATAGGAGGATGAATGAAATCGCGAAAAAGTAAGAGTTAATTGGCATAATTGAGATAACTGGTGAATTAAATCTAAGATAATTCATCAATTAACGCTTTTAATTACTCCAATTAAGTTTCATGGAACGAGCCCGTGAAAGTCGTCGTCGGTTCCTTGAAATGCAGGATGAGAAGCCGAATTTCGTCATAACAATAGACGATAGCCCAGAGAGAATCGACAGAAAATTGAATTATGCTTGTAAGTTTCAGAATTTTGCATGATAGAAGAAAATCCAATGAGCTTGATATCTGCGTAAAATCCATCGATACCAATTATCAAGATGATCATTTTAATGAGTGAATAACCTGCACATTTTATCTTTCCCTTGAGAATTTAGAACTTTTACAAAACATTTTCGGTAAAGATAATAAATCTCTGACAAAGGAACAATATTTAGATCTGGACAACTCGAATCTCTATCGCTGCGTGGTGGCTCTATTCCTGTTTATGGCTGCGTTGGCTCTCGTTCTGATGATCAAATCCCATAATTTACGTAGAGCCACTGCAAGAAGCCCACCGAGATCCGTTAGTTTGGTAAGCAAGAAAAAATAGCCTTCAATAAATATAAATATTCGAATTTCTTCAAAAAACGTTTTTCTTCGAAGGAACTATTAAAAGATAAAATCTGGTATTTCAACAAATTTTTATTTTAAAAAATCAATCAATTATATAGATATAATTTTTCAAAACAAACTTTAGCCATCCTATAAATCGGCGGTAAAAGATTCGATGATGACGGCCAGCGAGAAATCAGGAGATAAAATGGCTTGGACCGCTGTCCCACCATCAGATGCCGATTTCAACGGACCCCCGCCATACGATGTGGTAGATTTTCTTTAATTGTAGAAAATGTTGAAATAGTAATTTATAATATGAGATCATACACTGCACTTGTTTGAAAATTAATTTGCTTTAGAAAATGTCGAAACATTTGTATTTCTGAAAATTGAACTCTATGAAATTTTTAGGTTACTGTACCGTCCGAACTCAAGGCCGAACCTCAGATTCACGAATCACCAACTCAGAAGAAATAAAATATCTTTGAATTTTAAAAATACGGTACTTTTATATAAGTCAAATCTGTAAATGTTCGCTTTTTGTAAATATCGAATCCTTGAAATTTATTCTGACAAAAAGTCGTAGCTTTACTAATGTAGCCTTATTTAGACATAGTGATACTGTATCTCACTCTAGTGCTAATTTATTACTTGTGGATTCGCATTCTTCCATATTTTACGTATCTCGTGTTTTCATATAAAATACTCGCTTTTCTTGCTTTATTCCGGGAATAAAATGTGTTGCTAAATCTGCCTTTTTTTTAGAAAATTTATTCGAAAGTCAAAACAAGAAGAAAACGAACTAATGTTTATATCAAAATCAACAAAACTAATTCTTCTAATTTTTTTAAAAAGAAAACAGTAAAATGGTGAAATAGATTTTTGCAAATTCAGGGGTTAAGCATGATATCACTAGGAAATTATAGCACTTCTTTTTAGAGCGATTTTTTGCAAAAAAAATTATAAGAATGTTACCACTGGGCTATTTCACCATATTCACAGTTCCCCTTTACAGACCATATTTGACAGTCCTGTTGTGGAGATAGTCGACGTATTTTTTCATTTTCTCCCATCCGTTTGGCATCGGGTAGCGGTAAGCCGTGGGTGGGGGTGGGCCTTCTTCCAGCCTGAAAATTGGATTTTTCCATAAAATTGCTTAATTTGTTGTTTTTTTTTTTTAAATTTAAAATTTTTGTCTTTTCAACGAAAATAAGTGAACAACAAATTTTGTTTGTAGGTTTCAAGGAAGTATGAGGAAATAAAAAGAACAAATAATAATTAGAAAAACGAAAATTGCGATATAGGAGAAAACCTTACCGAACAAAAACGTGGACGTATCGATAGCGGTGGACGTGCCACACTTCATGGGCGTGTCGTTTCGCACCTAAATTGTTCTTTTAAATAAGAAAAAACCCCATGAAATGAGAAAAAATCTAATAAAAACGAAAATGCACCTTTAACGATTTCGGACTGAATGGCGAAGGCATCGGCGACGTACATAGTGGATGGATACTCGATGTTGAACTCGGACGAGGCGCGTTTCTTCGCCTCTTCCAAAATCTCCGCCATCATCAAGGTGCCCTAAATTGAAAACTATAATAATTACCGTAATCCATTTTTATGCAATTAAAAAAGATTTGGAAAAAATAATTTTTTTTAACTTTTGAAGTTCAGAACAGACTTCACAAAACTCGATCCGCAAAACCTCCAAATCGACCCACAGAAAAAACGTATCTTTCCCAGAAAGAAAAGAAAACATGCTCTTTTCTTCTCTCAACATGACATATTTGTTCTACTAGCCAAATTTCTAGAAGTCCTATTCAGAAAATGAAATATCGCCTTTTCTCCATAGTTTATTCCTTTAATTAAAATAGATTGCAAGAATGCCGTACTTTGAGAGCTCTGATTTTGCATTGGGCGATCGCCTCATCGACCATCATTTTGTTCACGAATTTGCACACTTTGAACATCCTCTTTGGTTGATGATGGACCTGGGAATTTGTTATTTAAAAATCCGGACTTTGAAAAGAAAAACTAGAAAAATTCCTATTCTTAGTATGAGCCTCGGAAAGATTTGTAATTTTGTGCTAGAAAAGCAAAAAATGCCACCGATTTTTTCTTAGCTTTTCATACAATTAACCAAAAACTCACCGATTCCCTGCAATGAAAGACTTCCTTGGTCTTAGGCAGACCGGTTTCAGGAACGACGTAATTCGGAGGCCAGACCACCTGTTTTTCAAATATTTTTCTTCAGTATAATATTTTCATGCCTTATTATAGTGCTCCCATTTCTCGGGCGTCATGCCGAGTTCCGTGATTTTCGGAATCCGTTGCCCTTTCAGTTTCTCGTTGAAATCGTGGAAGAATTCCGGGGCGTGGTAGACCTGGAAAAAATAAATGTCACAATATCTTTTTTTAGATTTTTACTAGAATTTAGAAAGAAAGCATGAATTTTTGAATGAAAAATGTCACCTTTTGCACGGGCTTTTCATCGCGTTGGAGAATCGGTTTTCGGAGTTCCAGACGTCGTCTCCAGATCTGAAAATTTGATATTGAACATCTTTGAGATAAAACCTAAGGGGAAAATAGCGCCCAGCTTCCAATTTACAAATGCTACTTCTACTCCAGGCTAAGTTAACCTTTAAAAATGTAAACTCGTACCTCCCACGGGGGTAGACTCGACGGATCGGTGACGACATCGGGGAAATTGTCGTTGTTCTGATTTGCGGAATTCCCAGATTCGCCCTGATTTTCCCGACTGCAAGCTGGGGCAGAAGTGCGCACGAATCGCACCCCTAACTGGGCGACTCGTCGCGTCAGCATGATTTGGTTAATTGCCTGCAATTAACGGGGTAGTAATTAATAAATTCGATGAAATTGAAAAACGAGCGAATTTTAAAAAATTAGCAAAGTTTCAGGAACTGTAGATCACCTTTCAAGAATACCCAATAAACAAGAGTATGAGTTTCTCATCGTAGTTAGAGCTAATTTGGCGGTAATTAAAGAGCAATTACCGATAATTACGAGAAATTGATTAAAAATCGAGAGAAAATACAGAGACGACAAGTGCACTAGAAATAAAGCGCAATTGTCTCGCAAAGGACGTTCTTCTTCCATTCGTCTAAATTTCAAAATCGACTTTTTATCGCAAAATCAGGCATATCTGACGCTGCATAGACTTCCTATTTGTCAGAAAAATTTCGAAATATCCTTTTCGAGTCGTATCACTATCATTTAGTGCTGTTTTCCCTTACAAGATCGTGCTGTCGAATTTTTCTTTCAAAAATCGATTATTTTGCACTTTAGAAAATGGTCGAGATTCGCGAAGAATCGACGGAGCGCCACGATGGCAGCGGGGCGTCGTCAAGTGGAGCGGGACATTCCGGGGATTCTGGGAGCAGAAATCTGCCGGCCGCGAAAAGTTACTCGGTAAAAATATCTTCTTTCTCTTTCAAACGATGAAAAAAATTCTCAAGCTTTCTTAACAAACACGAATTTTTAAAATAGTTTGCCCCGAAATTCTCAAAAAAAAAGTGTTAGAAGGTCTTTCCGAATTCCAGCAATTTGTCACTGAAAACATGTCGTCCTCGATCCTGTGCTTCACTCGGCTGCTTACTTTGTACTTCGCTTTTTCCTTCGTCTTTCCGATTTTCTCTGTCGTCAGCTACGAATCCGCTTACTACAAGACACTCGCTGCGGGTAACTATTTTCTTTCTATTTTTTTTTTTTTAATTTTATGCTAAAATTATGATAATGCTGGCCAATTTACCAAATAACGGTGCTGAAAAGTTGAAGCTAATTTTGAATGTTTTTGAAGCATATTTTTATTCATTCTGTAATCCAATCTTTTCTTGTTTTTTCACTAATCATTGATATAAAAATCAGCGCAATTACGAAAATTTGCAAAACATTTTTTATATCTGATTTTTAAAAATCACGATAATTATGGAAAAGTTTTAGACTTATTTTATTCTTCCCATTTTCAGCAGCCGCAACGTATCTGCTGCGTCTGAAGGACCGCGTGACGAACTTCGCCTTCTCGAGGGAATTCCTAATGAGTCTCGTCATCGAGGCAAGTGTCCTTTCATTATTTTGCAAAAGAAAAACATACCGTATTCCCGATACCGTATCATATCATAATCATAACAAATGAGTAATAATGATGTGTTATAATATTCTTGTTACTGTATAGGTATGATTGGGATGTCAAAGCGGACAATGACTATAAAAAATTCTGAGGCTTATCGAAACATGAAGGTTTTGAAACTTCTAGAGAAAATATCGCATCCACATCAATACGTGATAAAAACAAATGAATAATCACTAGTTTCATAGTTTTGTTTACGACTCGAAATTATCGTCGTATTGAAAATATTTCACTGGCTGTGTTGTTATCCATGAATTTTAAATCGATTTAAAAGAAAAATCCAAAACTAGAAAGAATATTTATTCCAGGACTCGTTCCACTACTTCATCTACTCGACGCTGTTCATGATGAGTGCCCCTGTAACGATGGCTCTGCTTCCTCTCGTCCTGTACGCGGCGCTGCAGGCAGCCAGTTTCCTCGTGAAGATGTTCGCCGAGACAGGCCACGGGGGCAATTCCTGGGTGCTAAAATTGGACCACTTCACGCGAATGCAGACCCAGAACTGCCTCGGAATCATCGCCTGCGCCGAGATTTTCCTCGTTCCTATCGTCATCTCCATGCTTTTCATGTAGGTTTCAGAGAAAGTTGAGGATTCATAACCGTCAAAATAGAAAATTACGAAAATAGTGAGCTCAGAAAAGGAAAGTTCATATTAACGGTTTGTACTCTTCTATGCTTCATTTTCGAAAAGTCGCGCTCCATTCTTGATACAAAGTAGTTGGAATTACGGATACAGAACGAATGGTATTCCTCTAAACGTTGAAATAATGGAAGTTTCCTTGAAATATACAAAAAATCAATTCCTTACAAATAAAATTTTTGGTTATTTTTAGGGGCAAAGGCTCGCTCCTGATGCCGTTCATCTACTATCGCTTCTTGACGCTTCGATACGCCTCCAGACGCAATCCGAGTACCAGGTAAACAGATTGATTTTGTGAAAAATAACTCATTTCGAAGACCTTGCGATATTTTGACGTCGAGAATCAAACTAGAGTATATTCATGTCAAGCTTTTCTTACTATTATTTGATGTCACATATTAATAAAATGTCTAAAAATTCCAGACAAGCGTTCTTCCAAATGCGTTGCTCTCTGGAACAAGTGACCTCGTCTCCAAGTTGCCCTGCCCTGGTTAGAAACATGATTCACAAGTCCATCGCTCTTCTATCGAACTGGGCACCGCCCGTTATGGGATAACTCGGAGAAAAAATAGGCTATTTTTACAAGTCTGATTAAGTACCATTTTTCTTGTTGTTAAGATTATCAACTTTTTCATTATTTTATCCTAAAAAATGACTTACAACATGTTAATGATGATTTTGTAGAGACTTTATAATAGGTCTAAATGTTCCCATAAAATTGTGCAACAATTGAATCATTACAGTATGAAAAATTAAAGAAAAAGTTGACGTGTTTTATCAGCTTTTAAATTTCTTCAAAACAAAAATCCAATATCAACTGTGTTCTAAACTTGCAATATTTCAATGGTTTCTCAAATTTCCTCAAGTAAAAAATGAAAAACTTTGCCACTGAACCATTATGCCAAACTATTCTCTTTTTTGTTATATAGCATCTCTTTCTATGTGATAGTGAGCTTTCATTATCTTGACTTTTATACAGAAAGCATCATTCATGGTTTGATGATACTCTTCTTTTTATGAAATTTTTCTCCGAAGTTGAAAAATAATAAATTATTGCAAAAATATACGGAACTGATAAAATATTTACGAACATTCTTATTTTCTGGCAAAGAAAAATCAGATTTTGAAAAATTAGATCCCGAGGGACATAATTAGATTATTTGTTTTGGTATCTGGCACCTTTAATCCTTTAATATATAAAAATTATGCAGAAAAACTAATTTGCAAAATTACATTATCGAACAAAATAAAATTCGAAATTTAGGCCTATTCTATAAACGATGAAGCTAAATAGTTCTCCAATAAAAAATTACCCGATAATGTTTGAAACTTATTTATCGTCCAAAGGTTAATTCTATGCGAACTTCTGGAGACTCAATTATTACCGAGAATTTCAGAAGAAAAATGTAGAGTTTGAAAAATTCAGAGAGCTTCGAAAATGCAACACGAATAAAAAGTCGTTGAAGTACAGTTTCAGGTATGTTTCACACTGAAAAATATATACTAAGATAGTCGTATCTTTCGTTATTTGCAACAAGCAACATTTACATCTAAATTTTAAAAAGTCATCAAAATATTCACTTTCTAAATAATTTTTTCAATTTTTCTAATTTGTTACTTGTCATTTTGAGTTTCCGCAATTAGTCGTTTTCCTCGGCTCAGACTAACGAATTTCATCTTATCATTAACTTGCAGCCCCATTTGCTGATTAGCTCCACCTCCAAATTATCCATTCCCCGCGGTACGCTGATTATGCGCTTGTTTGGCTCGTACTGCACAAATGAGCTCGAAACTACGCGTAGAAGTATTCCAGTCGTTTTTCAACTTGCCATACTTCACTCGAAAGTTTGCCTATTCTTTGACTTGCAGCAAGGAATTAGTTTATTAAGTTTTGAAGAGCAAATAAAAATTCACAAAAACGCTAATGAAACTGACAAAAAATTTAAGAACTTTACGAATTTCTAGTCTGTTTTTCCTGTTGTTTTCTATAGTCTGAACTAGAATATGGCTCAAAATGATGCATGAATAAAACATTCGGGTGACGCGAAATATCAGGATAAACAATGACTTTACAATAGGCCTTCATAAGGAAGAAATAGTATTTGCATCATGATATCATGATGATAATGGAATATCTTGCTGATTATTATTTACTAGCTCAAAAAATTCCTTTGATTTTTACGAAATTATATTTACATTTTCACCACGATAATTTCAATATTACACAAAAAAAATCGTCCATATTAACTCATTCTCATAATTGTATACACAGAAATTTTTCTTATAAACTAACCTCAACAACGATAACTTGTGCCGTAAAGATGACCAAATTTCCCTCGAAAAAATTATATTTTTCCGGAAACTTTCCGATCAAAAAATGAATGTCAGAGAACTTTGTCGGCATAAATGTTTCACGATGAGCCGCGATAATCCATCACTTCTATTCAAAGCTATTCAACAGGTGTCTTTCAGCTGAATATTCAAAATGACCTTTATCCATTAACTTTCTGAATAGCACCTACTCATCTTGTCATATTTGGGCGACTTCCCGATAAAAATAGTCTTTCCTCAAAAATAGTAGCTTACCTTGCATATGCTCATATTCACCGTAATCCACTCGATTCTGGCTCTTCTAAAAATGGGCGGAGTTTCGCAATATTTCTCCGTTTTCGTCTTTTCGCATTGCCTTTTCTAGTTCGATTTCTTTAATTCTCATAAGCGCTAACTCTATTTTCATGTTTTTATCTCTTTCATATACTATTTCTAAATTTCCTAGACTCTTTTCAAGCGCTATTTTCTCAAAATTTGATCTTTTATCAATGCTATTTCTTCTTTCTGAGTCTTTCTCCAATACTATTTCGACCTTCGTTATATTAGTTCTCTAAATTTCCCCAATATTTCTCAATTTTCAAGCTCTTCTGTTTTGTCTAACTTTATCCCTGAAGCTTCACCCCCTCGATTCTCTCCTCACTTCACATTCACCCAGCCCACAATGCGCGGTCTGCTGGTCGCTCTCGTCGCTACCGTCACCACTACATATTTCGTGCAGGTATGGTATTTTACCGTAAATCTATTCAAAATACTGTAAAACTTTAAAAAATGTCGAAGTTCGCGAGACCTTATCTTTCGATCTCATTCTAGAACTTTTTTACTATAGGTGTTACCGTATTTAGATGATGATTTTTTTTCATTTCATTCTTTAACTTGACTAAGATGGTAAACTATAATTCGTGATTTGAAAAGAATCACCTGAATTAAACTCTTGTTATTCCCCAATCGAAGGGTTCAGAATAATTGCCAACTTGCATAGTTTCTTAATTGTATCAAAGGCTAAAATTTTGAAATCGAAAATAAAAATGTTTCAGGCCCTCGATTCCGCAGACACAACCACAGCCGATATCAAGGACTGCCGATATGTAAGTTTATTCATTTTATGATTTAATCTAATTTTCTTGCCTACTGGTCTATAAAATATTCTAAATTCCTAGCCGATAAGTTGAAACTTACATTTATTAATTTTGAACTTTGCCATTATTGTCTGCTGCAAACCATTGAAAGCGAGTTAAAATTGGCGCGGCGAGATGGAGAGAAAGGTGCACGAATGCGCGATTGGTAGTCACTTTATTCAAAAAGCGATTATTGACGAATTTCTTCATTTTCTTGTTTTACTCGGTTTATTTATTTATTTCTGCCACCCCAATATCAAGAACGATAGTCCGAAACTCCTGGAACCGATGGTGCGTCGAACGAATTCCGCCAACAACGAAAAATAATGGAAAACGGAATTTGAATTCAACAGCAAAATTGACGATTATCTTCGAGAGTCCTCGATTCCATTGAATTTGAGAGCTTCTAGCCATCGTACCTGATATTTGAGTAACAAAAATAGATCAAAGAAAACGAAAAAATTCGCCGATATTCGCTTTTTGAATGAGCAGACGAGCAACCACGCATTCGTGCACCTTTCTTTCCCTCTCGCTGCGCCAATTTTAGCTCGCTTCCAATGGTTTACAACCGACAATATATAGCAGTTTTGATGAATTGTGAAGTGTGTTTTAGTTCTTACATCCCTTGCCCAAATCATATTTCCTACAGAAAAAAATCAATTCTCAGCGATTCTTTGAAACCGTTAATGGGAAAGAAACCCATTTGTATGTATCGCTCAAAACGAAATTCGCGCTTTTCTTCCATTGACAAAAAAATCGAAAACAAATTTTATGTAAATGCGGACCAAAGTTTGAGTAATCGCATAATTGAATAGAAGAGAGTGGGGGCTTTTTGTAAATTGGATTAGTTTGAACTCGCAAAAATGGGGGCACCACTCAATTTATCAACCAGGAAATGGTTCCTGAATTCCTTGGCCTAACCAAGTTAATATAAATTTTCATAGATTATTAAATTGCTGCAGGATTAAAAATACCTAAAGAAGAATGTACTCAAGTAAATAACTTGCGGAATAATGGTATTCTAGTCTAAAATTGGCGCTTCATGGCAAGGATTCATAATTCTTAAATTATCAAGTGTAGTGTATTTTACGATGACAATATAGGAGACTCATGTTTATTCTGGCGTAAAATAGTATCACTAAAAATGTCATCTTTACATACATCATTTTAACCGCACCCTCGTGTTTATCTTGTTTTAATGTTAAAGGAATTCCATAATAGCTCTTATAATTTTCATTCTCTATAACATGCGTACTACCCTCATATTTTGACTTTTTAAGGTTACCCAAAATCGCTAATAATAACAATAGTGGGCGTTATGTATATCTCGATAATTCCTTAGGTATTATTTCGACGAAGCTTAATTGCTCATCATCATTATTCGCATTCTAAGGGCCGAACTCGAGAGACAATTCCCGTCGGGCTTAATTACTTATTGCGAGTCTGCGAGCAGCTGCGAAAAAAGCACCGCCAGTTCCGAGTTATCGGAAGATAATCGTTTATTTCGTTAATGGTTGTGAGCGCATCAAAATTTGACTTGGATATTACGATTATACGAATTTGAAGGCGAATATTATATTTTGCGTAATGCATAAATCGTAACGACATGGCTAAAAATTGGATAAAATACGAGTGCGCGTGATATCGACCCTAAAGAATTAGTTGGATTTCGAAGCTCATATATTTCTCAATATGAATAACATGGTAATCAAACGAAGCATGATGATGTTATTCTAGAACTGTTTTCTAAATTTAACCTCCATGTTTAAACTATTAGTTCAGGGAATCTATACCATTTCCATATTTAGAGTCTGACCATCAAATCACTTCTTTACTCATTGAAACACGTACTCATTCACGCTATCCACTACGTTTGCTCCACGTTTTAGTGATTTATGCATAAAATATCGTTCAATTTCTCGGACTTTATCGGCAAGGAGAACATGGCACTGCGTTTCTAATGAATTCCAAATCAGTAGCACATGAAAATATGAACCTTCACCTTTCGCACATAATTTTAAGATTTTTATATGGGTGTTATAAGATCTCTGATATAATCCGAATGACCAATAAATGAAGATGATGTACAAATTTAATGATATTTTGAACAGGTAGAGCAAGTTAACTCTATAAAAAAAATTATAGTAGAAACTTTTTTGCAACGTATTTATGCATTTTTCTCATTTCTCATTCAATCCCAACTAAGAATGTTTGCTTCTTTTTCTTTCAATATAATCCTCATAGATTGACCAAAGATGACAAACGCCGTTCCGAATTTACGCACTCCTCAATCCACCCCCTCGGTCGAAGAAAAATGACCTCAGCTAAACCTAACCTATTAATTTTAGCCTGACTCAGACATTCATTCAATGATCGGAATGTGTCCAAAGCTTACCTTACGTGAGATGATAGATCTGTCAGTTTTAACTGATCACTCTGAATTTAATACATTCATGGCGATTCATAATGACTTCTTCAATCAAAGTCTGATAAGCAAGAATGATAGTATTCCCAGAAGCTTGATACCCCAATACTAGTAATCAAAGTTTCAGCTTCAGTAATACCATAGACATCAGCAACATATCAATTGCTCCTCATTTCTGCAAACTACATATTTAGCATCAAAATGACCTTTTAATAATCTTCCAACTGTTGCATCGAAAGTCTCGTGACGTAGTCATTCCTCCATTCACTTATTCTCTGTTCACATTTCTGCAGAAACACATGCATTTCCAAACCTGCCCTTCATTGTGAAGGCGAACCTTGCAAACCCAAATTTCATTACTTCGTTTTAAGTGAGCATTTCAAAAGGTCAGCCCCTTGCCAAATAGTTTCTTACTTTTTCCCTAAAAAAGCCAACTTCGAACGTTCATAATAACAAAAGAAGCAGAAACAATTTTTCAGGGAAAGCTTTTCGAAAAGGGAAAATTTTGCACCCGCATAAAAATTACAACAAATGAGCCGAAACCGACGATGACCCAAATAAATGAATTTTTGGCTGTTTCCCTAGAAAATTTCGAAAAAGTACGAGAGTTCCTAAAGAGAAGTGCACATAAACTGTTAGGCTATAACCTTTTAAATCCGAAAATTATCCAATAATTACGTGACTTTTCGGAAAGAGTTCTTGATAAATATAGCGCTTAAAATAATGGATGATCATTAAAGACACCGCCATAGGTACTTATTTTGCAATTAATCTCTAATCTTTCGATTTGCGTAGTATCTACTGGAATCCGACTACCAATTAGATTACTTGCTGAGGTTTGTGCGTTAGTAAGTAAGCCCTGTCTATAAAAGGGAATGTTTATTCCTGGACCGAGTGTGTCAAAGATTCGATGCGAAGTTGCTGCCCAGGGGTGTGATGCGCAAAATCAGACTACGAATATGCAAATCAATCGACGACGCATGTGAAGAGTAGGACAGCTAAGTCATGCCATATTTGCATTGAGCTGATTAACCTTGCTAATTTGCAAGACAAAGTTCCGAATTTCAATAATCAGCAGAGGTTTTGACAAGCAAAAGATTCTTATTAGCCCAAAGTAATTGGGGCAAATTTTTAGTTGTATTGCCTAAAGACTGTTGGCTGAGAAAATCATTCTAACCGCAGATTACCTTCAAATCACGTTTCCTCGATAAAAAGTGTTTCATAAAATCCAAAACAACAACTTCTCCATACGTGCTATGCGTTTTTCTCGGTAACAAGTTAATTTCCTAATTTTCTCAATTTTGCCGATGAAACGGACTTGTCTAGAGCCATCATAATTGGCTTCATGATGTACTTGCTCTACTAGTCCGACTAGAGACTGCCATTAGATTAGTTCATTTTGAACTAATTTCATCTTTTCGTCTTTCACCATTATTAATTTCTCGTCTTTTCGTAGGGCATGACCATCGTAAAGCGCATATCTGAACATGGAAATGTTATAGAATGGAATGCATTATCAATGAAAGAATATTCGAGGCCCAGGGTCCGGAAAATTGCAAAAGGTCGCCCTGAAATGACACGATGCGATTTTTTCTTGCACAGGGTGAAATTAGCTCAATCTTGCATATAATTCCGCGAAGATTCACGTCTCCTTTCTTTGAAAAGAGTTTTCCGAATTTCCAATCATTATCCATTCACTTTTGAAATTCAAAGTCCTTTTACGATCAACTATCAAAAATCTATCAGAAAATTAACGATTAAAATCATATGAAAGTGATTTTGAAAATTTAAACTAGTTTTCAAAAATTATTATCCCTGGTTTGAAATTCCTGAATTCAGGCTACATATCCTAGCCTATCTGCGCTAATAATTCATGTGATATGAAACTCGGTTGGAAGTTGTGGTGAGTGTAAAAATGCTCTGGAATCTGGAAATCTCGTGCATATTGCATCACCACTTCTAAATAAATGATCATAAAATTTCTGCCGCTTTCGCATCAAAATAGACGAACAACTTTGAATTTGGTATCTTAGAGACGCGCGCATCGGGTGAATTATTCGAAACAATAATTTGAAGATTTTGAATGACATTCTTGAGCTAGCGAGCGGTCTCGGGCATTTTGTGATTTTATTGAGAAAAATTACGAGCGAATAAATCTGTCTCCTGAGTCAAATCTACGTGGGTGGGTCAAGCGTTTGCAGACATACATAAAATATTGAAAAACAACAAATTTAAATCGCTTGGAAAAGCTGAAATATTTTTTTCAACAAACGATATATGGACTTTCTGTAAAATACAACCGTAAAAAATTAGAAATATGGTTAGAAGGTGTAGGCTAAGTGATGAGAAGGGAAATCTGTTCCGATTCTGGTGCTTCAAAGTTCAATTTTGTTGCTTTCTTGGCCAAGAATACGATATCTCTTCCCAGCCGAATTTCATATAATATCAGGCAAAAATCAACCAAATCACCGTATGATTTATATTTTGTGAAGTTTGGACTTTCCCATGCTTTCCCAATTTTCCGCTATATGGCGATATTATGCATTTGGTTGAAACACATAATATCCCTATCATCAATTCCTCTTTGCCGAATATATTCTGACGAATCATCATTCATCGTTTCTCAGCCGTATCTTTCTGCCAACTCCGCCCGTTGCGTCCTGTTTCGTGTTGAATGGGGCCTGTCAAATTGAGCCCCAAGAATGTTTAATCAGGCAAAGCCCAATGCTTACAGCCATAAAATTACTGGTCCGATTAAAACCTCAAAGGATAAGCTCCCCGTCTCTTTATAAATTTGATGAATATGTCGGAAAAAATTCAATACGTAGAATTCCCGGGAAGTTTGTCAGGACTTTGCATAAATATATCGCCTAAATAGACAATTCCCGAAAACTTATGGCTAGTGGAGAGGTAGTCGGGCAGGAATAACGATATAAATTAGAGGAGGATTTATGCGAATTGAATAATTAGAGAAGGAAAGCGTTGGTCTTTGGAAGAATGAAAGAATATGCTAATTGTGAAAGTATTGATGGAAAAAAAAGATTTTCGATAATAGCAAAAAATGAATATCGAAGAACAGAATTTAAATTTAAGCGTTAAAATACGGACAATCTGGAAAATTGCATCGTTTTTCAAGAAAACCTTTTAAAAAGAATCTTTTCTCTACCAAATCCTATCCTATTTCTCATAGAACTATGTAGCGATGCAACTACCTGTTTTTTTCAAATATAAATTATCAAACCAAAGGAATATGATTTTCAATGTTCAGGTATTAGCGAATGGCGGAGAGCAGGAGGAATTGTTGTTGTGCCAATTACAAGAAAGCAGTCAACTGTTGACTCAACTCGGTGCCCTCGTTTCAGAAGGACTCGATCGACTTATCCAGAATCACGGTATATAATTTCATAGTTGAATTTCGTGGTATTGCCAAAAGCTTTACGATTATCCATTCGCACTTTCAAAAGGCTGCACCTTTTGATAATTATACTCCCATTGTCAATCTTTCACACAAATATACAGCTATCCGAACAAGTTAGGCTTCATAACGGATCAGTAAATTCTTTTCTTACAATTAGTCATTAACTTGGTATTTTTGGCAATTGGTTCTATGCTCGCTCCTAAGTTTCATTCTCAATTTTGTATCAAGTCAAATGCTATCCTAAAATGATATAACATCATGATGTTATGCCTTTTATATCTATCTAGTATAAGTCCAAATGATAAAAATGACTGATCACCAGAAGTCTCTCAATTCTGATAAATCCAACACGCCGTCTACATTATTTGCGTGTCTGATCCCGTTTATTCATTATCTCTCGAATTAGGCAACTTTGCCCTGTCTTTCTTAATGCCGAACGTCAGCTAAATTGATGATTAGCCTCATTTCGTATTCCGTCAACATTCGTATGCATTTGCTCGCAAGAAAAATTGGGCTTCCGCATCACATAACACGGAGCGATCATGATAGCCTATTCTTGCCAGGAATGTCGAGGAAAATTCTTAGCAGTGGACTAAAATGAAATATACGGTATAATAGTGAGCAACAATCAAATTCATCGTTTCGTCATGATTTTGAAATATAGCATCATGAGATGAAACAGTTTCAAAAGACACCCTTCCCTAATCTTTACCAGTTCTAAGATTTATGATCAATCAAATCAGTAATGAGGCTTTATCTACCTAACGTTTTGCATTTCTTATCTCGCTTGATCCATTTCTACGTCAATATATTTTTTTCAAAATTATCATTCATTCATTCGCTTCTATACTGATGATCACATTATTCTGATCTCCATATCCGCGCTGCTTTTAATATGTGGATCTTATGAATTTCATATCATCTCTTCCTATGTTTCTCATCTAAAAATGCTTCCTCCGCTTAACACATGCAAGTACAAAGAGCACATCATGAGGGCTATTATTGCAGAATTATGCATTGGGGGATAACAAAACATGAATATGATCAATCTAGTAAATCTCTGACGAAAGTGAAATTTCAGGACTTGCATCCTCAGACCCCAGTGCGCCCGCTGAATCTAACGGAGTTGATAAGCGTAAACACGAATATCTCAGGTAATTTTCAAAATTTCAACTCTTACCAATCTGCAAGAATCTCAATGAGATTTTTGAAAAGTCGGAGAATGATTATCGAATTCATTTTTCAGAATCATTGATATTTATCCACAGCTTTGAAATTTAAAATTCAACTGTTTAATTCAAATTTGCAGGTTCGGCAAAAGAAAGCATGAATATTTGCGATTTGGCAAGAGAAAGCACGAGTATTTGCGTTTCGGCCGCAAGTAAATCGACTCAATCAACTTCGAGCACAGGGTGAAGCACTTCTATCACAAACCATCACAACAAATCAGCCTAATTTATCACAATAAAATTATTAGACTGTCGAAAATAGGTAAATTTACAGAGGGTAAAATTCGCTCTAATATATAACTCGAGCATCCTATCATTTCTCTGCTTGAGTTCGATTTAGACGTGTTTTATTTTTCGTAAATTTACCTTTGACGATTTGGCAATTTTTTATATTAATTGCAACGAATAAATTAATTCTATTTTTGCTAGAATTGAATTCATCTCAAACACTTCTTCACTACCCTCATCTCAATTTTGGTGTAAGATATGTAAGAATTGTTTTCTCAGTTTTTTGTTGAAGGATGGTAATTCTAGTGACATTTTTCAATAATAAATTTTTGTTAATATAATTTAGATAAAAAGTTTTATTTATTATCACATGTGTTTCAAGAAATATTCTGACTTGCTTGAAGGATAGTAGAAAGCTATTTTGGATGTTGTATCACAACAAATGCAATGCAGTTCAAAATAAAAATAGTAAAAAGGACATTATTTTACATGCCTCAAATGGTTGTCGGTCTAAATTAGTATTCAAAATCATTGCAATTCCAACAACTGTTTGAAACTAAAAATGAGAGAATAAATAATTTTCGAAGTTAAGACTTCAAAGTTATTCTTTGAATAATAATTTACAACTCAAATAAGCGGAGACAAAATTATTTGGGTAAAAGCGACTTGAGTAGATTTCGAGTATCATCGATTTGAAAATTAACCTTTGATTAATCAAGAAGTAAGTGACGATTAAGTAAATCGAGGCAGTATGAGATAAATGCACTGATAAATAAAATTTGATGAAATCCAACCGGAAATGATAGCTAAAATCCGGGTTTAGTGGGAAATGTGAAAAGAAGGAATAACGAACAAATTTAACTAGTTCAATCGTAATGAGCGTTAAAATCGCATTGTGATAATATCAAACATCGTTACTTTTCTAACAAAAACATAAAAATTGTCACAATGCTAAATCATAACATTTCGGCTTCTTGAAAATCTAATTCAATCGAAAAAAATATATTTTAAAAAAAAACTTTTCAAGAAGCCTAATATCTTACCATCATATTTTTACCAGACATATGACTGCTTTTCCATGCTCATAAGCACGGAGTTTAGCGACTGTACTGCGGATAGGCCTTCTCGTATCGTCGTCGATTTGGCGCCAGAATCTTCTCGTTGACGATATTCAGAGCGAAGATCGCGAAAATGCCCAGGAAACAGCCCACGTTGATTCCCGCAAGCGCCTGAATCTTACAGTTCACTTTTTATTGAATAATGATGTTTCAGATAAGTTCAGAATAATTCAGAAGCTGCTCCTTATCAACAAGTGAAAAATGATCAATTTAATTCCTAACTTTTCCGATCTATCATCCACATTATTCCTGATCGGTGCGTCACTCATTAGATAATAGTTTTACAAATTATTATTATTATGATAAAATCTAGAGCCTACCCCAATCCAACCGAACTTCTCGCCAGTCTCGAGGATTGTTCGTTGCGAAATATTACCGCCGATTCCAATGACGATCAGCCAACCCATAATTCCTGCTGTCGCAAGAATTACTTCCTGAAGGATAATGATTTAGAGCAAAATTAATATGCGAAGTTTAGGAACAAGTTGCCTTCTAAAATCGATAAAATGCTTTCGATTCGATAACAGTCTACACAAATCATTTGGTTAAACCGTAAAGAAAACAGATGGAATTTTCTGAATCCTATTTGATGATTAAATTCGGATAAGTTCAAAGTTCGATTTTTTGTTGGGCACAGGTAAATCTTGAGCATCCTTTGAAAAATACACTTACAGTAAACGCCGTATTGGTTAACGGCGTTTCATTTCCTCGTTTGGAGAGCAGGAAGTAGAGAATGATGGTGACTATGCAGTAGAGCAGTGTGAGAGCAGAAAAGATGTAGATGAGCACGATTTCGTAGTTGATCGAAATGTACGCCGTCACGTACGCTGGATCCACCAGAATCAGCACCACGATCGTCAGGATCTGCAAATTTTCTACTTAATTGATTGGTTTATTAATAAATTATTGATGTTGAGGACGCAAACTATTGAAATATCTTGTATTGAAAATATGAAATTTCCTGATACATATTAAGAGAATTGTTACCCTTTTTCTTCGAGATGTACTATTTAGTTCTTTATCAGTGTTGATTATAGATTTACCTATCAATGGATATTTGAATTTTTGAGCCTATCTGAATTTTCAAGAAAAAAACTCGAAGCTTCTATTTCAAAATATGTTCACTGTTTATATCAAAAATTCAATTTCTATTTTTAGATTTCATGTTATCGATTCGTTATTTATCAAGCTGTACAGGAAAGGAAAGAAATTGCTCCAGGCATTGGAAATGGAAAATAGAAGTATTGATAGAGATGACTCACTCTTTCTCGTATGCACATTATGCGCACAACCCGACCTACGCAATTCTCAACTCAACTGAATATGAATAACGACCCAGAAAAGCATGAATCATTGAAAAAGTTGTCTTCCCGAGAGATAACAATACGATTTTAGATTTTAAACTTTAAATTCTACTTTATAGATTGAATCCGAACTAATTATTAACTCAATTTTGATCTAAATGTTCAAAAATATTGAATCTTATCAAAATTGAGAAAATTTAGCCTTCGATAGCAATCATCCAGAAATATCAAAATTAGAAAAGTGCATTCTCATAGTCGAATTATAATTTTACTTGGAATTATTGAAAACATAAGTAAAAACCCTATCGATTTGTCTTCTACTATGCTTATATTTCAAACATTTTGAAATCTATCCTAAATCGAATTTTCAAATCATATTTTCTTTGGACAAATCTCTTAAAATGATATAAATGATTTATCACCCTCATATTCTCGCCATAAATGGTAAATTCTCATATTTACCTCTTCGATCGTTGCTTCATTTGGTAATTACAGTATGCAAACAAATGAAATATTATGCAAAATGAAGGGAGGAAGAGAAATAGAAAAAGGCGAAGAAGCTATACGGAAAGGCTGTAGGTCAACAGAGTCATCGCCTTTCTTTCTTTTCTCTCTCAATTCTCTGTACTATGTCTATTTTCAGTTTCTAGAATCTCTTTTGTCCGTTTTGATCTCTCATCAGCCGAATGCGCAATCGCAATTTATTTTGATTCGCGCATTAAAATAGGTACTACTAAAGTTGGAGGAGATACAAAAAAGGAGGAAATATGTCTCAAGGTTTCGAAACTGTCAATGGAGTGAAAAATGCATTTGAAATTTAAATTAAAGAAGGTATAAACTATAATTGTGAGCCAGTTATACATGTACCAGAGTTTCATGTGTGTGAAATCCAAGATTTTCGTGAAACGTATCAAACGCACGATAAAAAGCTGATCTTCACGATGAAATAAGCTAATAATTACTTCATAGATCATAAGAATATCAATTTGTTATGACTACTTCATCCACATTTAAATTAGTGTCGTCAAAAATTTCTGTGAAGCATATCAGAAAATTCCGAAAAAAAAATTCTAAAGCGCAAAAGTGCATCAATGTTTGCATGAACTTTCAAAAAATAAGGAGAAAAACGACTTACAATAATGAGGACTTTGATCCCGGAACATATCAGTAGTTGATTCGGAATCGCCATATCTGGAAATTAGATCGGTCAAAAATATTCAGAAAATCATTGACGAATCGATGATTTGAAAATGTCGGTTTGAGGAAGTAATATGTAGAGAAGGAAAACTTCAATCTATCCAAAGGATTTCTTACAAAAAATGAAACATAGTCAAAATTCCGCTACGTTTCCTATTCAAGGAATAAATCCATCTCATCCTTGAATTCTAAATATTTTCTTCGAAATATCACAATTGCGATATTTCCAAAAATTCAATAATAAAAACCGGAAAATCGATGGCTATTGAAATATGAAAGTGTGGACCAGAAGAATTGAAAATTCCAATCGAAGTTGTATAGACGGAAGGGACAAATATTCAAAAGAGTCAGAAAAATTCGACCGGAGAAATATCAAAGGAATTTGAGATACGGGACAGACGCAGAAGATTTCAAGAGAGAGGGAACGATTCGTACAATCACAAGGGACTTCTGCCTTCGGGTTTCGAAATGCGAAATAGCGTGGGAACCGGAGAGGGAAAAGTGGAAAAACATTGAAATCGGAGAGAAATAGTACAAGGAAATGAGAGGGAAAAGATGGAAATAGGCTAAAAATAGTGGGGAGAAGAGGAGTCAGAGAAATGTGCTGACTAAGTGAGCAAACAAAACGGTCGGCTGGAAGCAAGCAAGGGAAGAAAGGAGGAAGGTGCCTGTGGCGAGAACCTTTCTTTCCCTCGGCTCTCTAATATTCATATACTATTTCGCAAATTTTAACCATCTAAAGTCTCAGATATTTGAATACTATCTCACTTTTCTTTTACACTCTCTTTATCATTATTTCTTCGTTCTAACAGTCTCGACTCTCCAAAATACTCATACTATCTTTCTATTCTACAACTCTAGAATTTCTACTTTTCCAGTGCTATTTTCGAATTTTTCTCTCTGAATCGTACTATTTCAATTCTAACAGCCCGGCTTCTCTCAAATATCAGTGCTATCTCGATTTTATGCCCCCAGGGCGCGTTCCATTCTCTCTGTAGAGAGACAAAGCTCTCCCTGCGGCGGAAAGGTGGTCCCCCGCACTCTTGCATAATAATAATCGATAGCTTGAACAAATAAAGCATTACACATTGATTGAATACCGAGAATATTAGTTGAAAAATCAGATACAACATGCAAAAGTAAGAAATTTTCCACGAACTTTAGAAAAATATGAAAACTTCAAACTTTATTCGAAAATGATAAAACTAACGAACTTTTCAGATAATACATGATAAGAGATCAATTTTGCAATGTCAAGATATTGGAATATCGAATACTCCCCATTATAAACGAGAGCGGATTTGCCAGCAAGGGGATCCTTCTCTTTTTTGCGCGAGAATACCCTGTCACACTGCGTTTTTGCAACTATCTTTAATCATTGCCAAGCAGAAATGAAGAAGGCAACAAGGCAATGGTTAAATATAGGCGTAGAGACGCAGAGTGTGACAGGGTATCCCCGCGAAAAAGTGAGGGGTCTCTCGCTGGCAAATCCGCTCCCGTTTATAATGGGAAGTAATACCCATAAAGCTATTCACTCGTTTTCTTCAGATCGAGAATGCTGTCGTTCCTTCATTGATAATCTTATAAACGCCGTTGTCAATACAGATCTAAAAAAAAGTTGGATTAGGTTTTTTAAATTTAAAATTCATTCGCATTTTATCAAAACTGAAAGATTTTTAGTGTAATTTCATGACATCTTTAAAAGATAATATGTGATATACTTAACAGAAAAAGATGATCTTCATTGATTTTCTTGTTAACGCACGAAGAAGCGGTTTTCGAGCATAGAGGAATATGCGAACGATCACAATTTTCTTTAATCTCTGCGACGAAATAGCGCGCCTAATGAAGAGTGGCAGCGTATTTTTGGTAGCGCCTAAAGAGGTCTCACTTTTTTCAACGGAGGTGAGATCTCTTTAGGCACTACCCTTATTTTTTGTCTTCCCTAGAGCTCTATCGTTCCCGATAACTGCGTTTTCCGTGCTGCTAATTACTAATAAGAACAAATATCTGACCTGATCAGTGCTAACTTTCTTGGCCATGTAGATGTTGAATTGCTCGAAGTTAGAGTCGGGCACCATCATCCTCAATTACCATTGATATTTTAGTTCAAATCAAGATTTGGAAGATCCATCATTTGTAGAATTTACCATTTTATTAAAAGAAATATGAAACATATGTGCTTGATTTTAATTTTTTTATTCCCAAAAATTGTCAATATTTTATGTCATATTTAAAAATTTATCAATTTTATCAAACGGAAGCTGGAAACAACACCTTCCATCTTCGTTGTTCTTAAAAATCGTGAATATTGTACGATATAATTTACAAAATCTTTCATTTTATTCCAAAATATTTTAAAGCATACTTGATTTTTCTGAAGAGCTCTTGTGAGGTCTGACCACCGGTTTGTTCCTGAAAGAGTTATTTTAGGTTTCGAGGTACATATATTTTCATATGAAAATCGCTTCAACTTTTTCTCTAAAAAATAATATTCGTCTTTTTAGAATTGCTTTTCTAGGAAAATATCTCACCACAAGTTGCCTGATGTACTTCCAGAAGTCGTCGAAGAGAGCGTCGATGGTTTCACTATTCTCTTCGATAGGAGTCGATTCTTCCTGGAATAAGTTCGCATTTTTCCAATTTCTGATAATTTTACCCCTATTTTAAAATATAAGGACTAGTATTCTAATATAAAGGTCTTCTTTAGTTTACGTTTTAAATCAATTATAAGTTGCCTACCTCATATTCCTCGGTGAAACTTTTCTCGGCAACGAATTGTGCCAACCGGGAACTGTCATCACTCAGCGCGTAAAGCGTGTTGGATTTCTGAATTCCAAATATGGCAATGAAAATTTAGAGAGTTATGCTTCAAACATTTCCATAACAAAAAATCCACTTTTGGAGTTTTGATAAATCGATCACAAATGCGATGTTTGAGAAATGTACGTTTCAAAATATTCTGAAAACAAGAATTCAATTTATTTATGCGATTAATAAGTAGGAAGCTTTGCTTAGCTAATTTTATCTATTGTATTTTTAATTCATAAAAATTTAACTAACCTTAACGAGCATGCCCTTGTTGGTCCACCACTCGAGTTTGGCCTCGGTGTGCTCCTTCGTCAGTTTCAACTTTTCCGATATTTCATCCACTAGCCATTCCTCTAAAACAAAGAATAAGTTTCAAGAAAAATTATATAAATTTGATTCAGATAATGATTGATCCAGCTGATGAAATTCGCGACATTTTAGAATCAAATATCCCCTAATAGTTTGTATTCAGAATTGATTGAGTAAATTGCATCAAGAACAAAACTTTTGCTAGATCTAAAGAAAAAATCTTAATAAACAGTCCTCTCAAACGTATAATGATGTAGTTCCCTTCGTTGAATTTTGCAATTTCTTCAAAATAAATGAAGTTTACCCTTCTCCTGGAACTGGAAGATGATTTGAGCGTAGATGGTTGGCACGGGCTTGGTGATCGACACGCCATCACCCAAATCGAACTCCATTTCAATTGTTCTGAGACAGAAGGTTAAGATTTTCAAAGAAAATTATAAGAATGAAACTTTTCGCGGAAAATATACAGCTGTGGACAAAAAAGTATTGGATCGCCAACATATATTTCTGACTTCAGCGCTAATCAGATTGAACTGAAATTAGAAATTGGTATGCTGACATTCTTACATGCGCTGTTATGTATGCAAAATTTCTACTCAATCCGATAAATGAAAAGAGTTTGACATTAGAGAAAATCGGCAGATATGAGAGGGTGACCCAATACTTTTGTCTGCTACTGTAAGTTTTAAATGTTTTTCTTCAAAATTTTAGCAAACAAATGTACAACAAATGGGGAAAAATTGTCCATCCTACCCCTTGGCTCTGATCCATTTGATGTATCTCTCGGGTTTCTCGGCCACGAACCGTTCCTCGTACATTTTGATGGCCTCTTCGAGTCGGTCTGAGCCGAGGTGCTGAAATTCTTAGAATTTTTAAAATTTTCCTTGACATTTTTGACCTCCAAATGTTCCGCCGTGATTTTTGGCCAGTAGTGGGAAGAGATAATCTTCGAAGCGATGGCAACTGGAACCTGAAACATATTCTTGCATTTTCTTCATTTCTTTTATCAATTAGCAAGCAGAGAAGAGATCTATACTTGTATGCTTTTTTTTTTTAAAGAAAAATAGGAATATCTTTGGAACATATTTTACAAAGATATAAATGTTTGATAGAGTGCATAATTTTAGAAATAAACAAATTCTTACATCGCTTTCAGCGACTTGTTGATCGAGCAATCGACTGACTTCGAGGTCGCGAAGCATCACATCGCATTTGTTCAGCTCATTCGGAGAAAACCGCATGCTCAACGAGTGAAGGCAGCTTTTTTCAAATAGCTCCTCAAATTATGAATTAAAAGTGGGCCCCTTGTAGTTCCCACCCTTTTTTTCTTTCTCCTACTATTTTCAAACAAAGAGAATTGGAGCTATAAGTGAGCCGAAAAAAATGAATATTTCAATTTTAGATTTTAAAAAATATACATACGAAAAAATCATGGAATTTTAGAGAAATATTTGCAATATAAAGTAATACTTACATCCCGATCAGTGAAGGGACTGTTGATGATGCGTTCAGCCATGAGCTTCTGGTATTCATCGAGGAACTTCATCTTGGAGCCGTAGATCTGCACGAGCATGTTGAACATGTCCGAGGACTGGCGGATGCGGCCACTTTCTTCTGAAAATGATATAATTTTTCGCTGATATGGTCGATTGATGTCCTCCAAAAAGTTCATTGTCAGGCAAAATCAATTAAAATTTTTCTGGAACTTACTCCAAAATAACCCAATTTTAGTAAAATTGGCAAATAATCTCGAGTCTTCATTTCATAATTCTTTAAACAAGTCAAATTTGGCCTACTAGGCGCATCGAGCGGATCGGGTTGCCAGAGCCTCCAGTTGGCCATGTCGAAGGCTTTGGGAAAGAACT
>LIAE01007323.1:93529-111046 GCA_002287525.1 Diploscapter pachys
CATCGTTGAACCCGTCCACGTCCTTCTCGTTCACCATCGCGCCTTCATTCGTTGCTCTCTGGAAAAACAAGGATTATGTTAATTTTCTATTTTTTGATATTAAAAATTTGCTTACAAAATAATATCGTCATTTCATAGCTTTAATAGATAGATGCATAAAAAGTTTAAAAAAGATAAATATTGATATTTAGATCGTAAATGAAACTTTGAAATGAAGATTTTGTAGAAAATCTTACCCAATTTTTCTCCATTTCGGTTCGATTTTCCTGGCACGTGATGTAGGTGATGATTTGACGGACTGTGTCGGGACGTTTCCTGAAAATTACAAATAAGCCATGAAAGAAATCTTTTCAAGGTTATTAGCAAAGAAAAACGGAATATTTGAACAATTTCGACCTTTTACGAGTTATAATGCTACTCAATAAATATTTGATTTGAAGAAAAACCTACTGTAGATAGTCCTTGATGACGTCACAGACGATGAGCATGATGACGTTCGAGGGATCGACTTCTTTCAGAGACTCCACACATTTGGCATAGGCTTCAAGGATCTCCTTCGTATCGATGTCTAAAATTTGATAACTTCATATTCGATGAATCACAAATCCTTGTAAAAATCAGCATCAATCGATTGCATCGTTGTCCATAAAAGATGTTCGATTTTCGAAAATTTTGAATTTCAACTTATTTGATAAGTCGCCATCTAGGAACTATATAGCACAAGAGTAGTTATTTAAAAACTTTATTATCTTTACATTTGGCCTGACAGATAAATTAGTGAAATATAAGAAATTCGCATTATTCCTTGAAACTTTGAAACTTATTTATATTTTCGATTCAAATATGCCTTACCCATCCTGAGCAGCCTATGCCTGAGTTGTTCAATGAGTAGTTGAGTGAGCCCCTCCCTGCCGTGCTGCTTCGTCTCATTCATGTAGGCGCATAACGTCTTCAGAGAACGGTGCTTCTGGGGAAATTCCACCACAGTCAGGCGGAAAATCTGGAATCTTCAAATGCTTATCTTTTCATATTTTCCGGAAATGAAAAAAAAGCGTTTCGAAATTTTGTGAGCACAATGAAAGTTTGGAGAAGATTCGTTTCAGTTGATTTATTTTTACGAATTGATAGACTTGTACTTTGTCAAAATAATATCTTTCCCAGCTTCGAACAATTTACAAAAAAGAAGAGTATCGTATCAGCATAATATGTTTTAAAATAGAACATATGAGCAAGAGTTTTGTAGATTTTTGTTTAGTGTGAATGTTTTCTATCAAATTAAAAGAAGTTGAAAACGTACCCTCTCAATGAGAATATCGATGACGCCCTTCTTGACATAGATGGCAGCTTCATCAGCAACCACGTGCGCGTCGACTTCCGACAAACCGATCTCTATCAACCACTCGTGCAGAATTGTGAACACCTGAATTTTTTTTAAAATAGGTTTCAAAATTTCAAGACTTATTGCATTTTGAGAAGTCATCGATACGCTTTTGCTACCGTTCTTATTAGAATTTTTAAGTTTAAATTCTGGCTTTTCAAGTTTACCCCTTTCATAGTCGAATTCCTGTGTGTCTCGTCGTTGGCCTCGATGAATCGATCATCCAACAGAATCTCTCCGAATCCGTCTAGAAAGCTCTTCGCATAGCCACGAGCCAGGGAGTCATAGGCCAGCACTGCAGGGTCTGCCAGATTCGCGCCGAATGGCGCTGATGATCTGAAAACAGAAAATACGTTTCGGAATATTAGAATATAAAATGGAAGATGATTTCGGAATATTGCATAAGGGGTACTGCATATCAAAATCCGATGATTTCTTACATTAGTTCTGAATATGTTTCAGAAAATTGTCGATTAAGACAAGCATTATGAGAGGCAATTTGTTAGACTTAGTGTTGGCTATTGAAAGAATAAAAAAATAAACGAAAAATTACAACAAATAAAAGGCGAAACAGAAATAAGTTTATCGAAAAATTCTTTGACAAATCAAAATTTTAGCAAAGCTATTGTAGAATCTCGGTACTTATTAATTGAAATACTTACAGTAATCCGAGGAAATGTTTGGCCGCGTCGCAGAGTTGCTCGAGTTGTTTGTTGGGCAATTCGCTCTGACTGACCACGTTGATGAACACGCACTCGGGCGCAGCTATCTTGTCCTCCATCTCGCGGATTTTCAAATCTGAAAAATCGAATATGAAAAAAATAGGTTTTCAACATTTTTTTTACTTCTTAATCATTTATGCCAGATTATTCTATCCCATAGATAGAAAGCTCGCGATTAAAAAATGAAATTAATCCAGAAATAAGGCAACCTGAAATTCCCATCGGATACGAAAAAAGCTTATTGCTAATAAATCCACATAGGGCGAGGGCATGGTAAGCAGGGACGTGCGGAATATTCCGGAGAAAGACTCTCCCTCTTTCTCTGCTCCACGCTTCCCACTCATTCTTGCTCTCCTTTCTGATTTCTCTGCATTCCGTTCCGAGAATTTTCAGAGTGTGTAAAGCAGAGAGGCAGAGGAAATCTTTCCCCGGAATATTCCGCACGTCCCTGATGGTAGGGCGACTGTTAGACTACTCAGAACCTACTCTATCAGTTGATATAAAATTTGATATATCAGCTATCTCATATGGATTTTATTAAGCTTTTCGCATCCTGTTGGATTTTCAGAAGATCCAAATACAAGTTCTAAAAAAAGACACTAACTAGAAAATTTTTAAAAAAAGAAAAAAAAAAGTATTCTCAAGAAAGAATAAAGCATTTTGTTTTGGTAAGATTTATGGTAAAGAGAAAAATTACAAATGAAAAACGTACGTCTCCAGAAGATGAAGTGCCTAATAAGTAGTGGCTGGACGAAGACGGCGAATCGCTTTCTGTCTGCGTGTGGGAAAACCATCTCTGAGAAGTTGGCCTCGATGTAATTCAACTGGTTCTGGTTGGGGTTGAAATGGGACAGGTGCTGGAGAAAATAAAATATTTCAGAACAAGTACGACAACTACATTCTCGTTTATTCAAATAGGTGTCAAGAATTTTCAAGAAATATAAAGTCGTGTCTTTGATTATTCCCAACTTTCGGTTACGTTTGTATCAGCAAATAAAACCGGAATTGTACCTCTTCTTAGATAGATAAAGACATATATAATTGACAAGATGCTGTAAATTACCGTACCCCAGTAAGACTTGGCCCGATGGACTCGATGTGTTTGCTCATGTCCTGCAGCACTTGCAGCTGGTCGAATCTGTCCTTGTTCGTCGCCAGCAAATTGAATATCCCCGGCCGGATGTGATAGTCCACAAAAAGTCTGCAAATTTGCGGACTTCTTAAGATTCTTTTTTGTTAAATTTGTATTTCTTTTGAAAATCTAGCTTTTATTTTCGAAAAAACAATTTTCCTATTTTTCAAAGAAAAGTACCTGGCCTCCTGAATGACCTGATCATCCAGAATCTCCAGCGGATTTCTGGGCGGTGGCTTGAGAATACTCATCTAAAAATAAACAACTTTTAGAAAAATCATAATAATAAAAATATCTCAAAGTTTGGCGACTTTTTCATATTTCAAAGAAAAATAGCGGATTTATATTTATTCAAAAATTCGAACATACAAAGAGGTTTTCAACAGGAAATCGATAAAACAATAAATAAATGAGATTTCAAAAATTCGCGAAGAATTAGGCGGTCGCTACGTTTTCTTGAATCCGAACTTTTTCCGTTCGTAGAACAGGTCCGTTTTCGCGCTGCCGAGATTCACGATCTTCGGACAGCCGTCTCGATCCTGAAAATTCAAAAAATAAAAAAATATATTATTAAATTCGAGATTGGTTAGAATTGCATTTGGCAAAATTAGGATCGAAATGGTCAGAAATTTTCGGAATTTAGAATGCCGAAAGATCCATGATTAAAATGTTGGCAGAAATATTTTCCTAGTCAGTTAGCACTGCATTTTTAGAAATGGTTAACATTTCTAACCTTTTCCTGAATGGTGCATTCCTTGCAGTAGTACGCGTCCGACACGCCCGGCCCTCCGCAAATCACACAGCGGCCCTGCAAATTTAGTTGATTATTTTTGAGGAGAATAATTTTCTGGAAAAATGATTCGAAATTTACTTGGAAAGAGCCGTAATTGCACTCTTCGCAGATACGCACCAACGTGCAGGGACGGACGTACGAGTCGCAAATCACGCAGCGACCGTCGCCTGGAAATATAAAAGAATAAAATTCAATGCTTTCTGAGAAGCTTATAAACATTTTATGGTTGAAAGGATGCTAACGAGAAATCAAAACTCGAAGATTTTCCAAACGGATTTACGTTAATCTAGTTGAAATTTTCAAAAAACTAAAACTAAAACGAAAATGGAAAAGTAAATAAATAAAATAGTTTACATTTATCGCAGAGTTTTCCGATGGCGACGCCCGGCTGCTTTCGACAGAAGATCAAATCGGGATGGTGCTTTGCCATTTTTGAAGACTCTAAAATGAAGAAAAGCCAAATTTTATCGCGAAAATCGTGAAAGCAAAAAGAATAACGCGAAAAATTGAGGGACGAAGAGAAAATTTTGAAAATGCACTCGAATTTTAGCCGGCATTTATTATGCGAAAAACGTTGGATAGTAGATTGAAGGGAGGGAAATGCTAATTCTAGCGAAAAATCGGAAGAATCGCTAGTGTTAGCACTTTCACACTTCGCCAGATAACAGCAAGTGGTTGGAGACGCTTGGATTTTTGAAAATTTTCGTCGAAATCGTGGCTTTTTCATGTTTTATTACGTTTTTAGCGACGGAACTTTAGAGCAATGTCCCGAAAGAGATTTCGCACGAGCGAGGAGGAGCTACCCAAGCAGGAGGAATACGATTCTGATTCGAACGAGCCAGAATTCCCTGTCGCCGAGCTGATGGATTTCGACCCGGAAACATCGCAATCCGACCCGCTGGAAGCAACGAATCGAAAGCGGTCCGCGAGAAGAAGCACGGCAGAAATTGCTCAGCAGGTTGGGGGTTTTGCTATAAATGCAACAAAAATCATTTAATTATTTAGTCAAGAAATTAAGATCTTTTTTGTTTTCACACTGAAAATACGAAGGGCCAGAAAGAACTTTTGAAAAGTCCGAATTGTAATCGACATTCCGGTCCACTTTTGGGAAAGATTCTCTCTGAAAAGTACTATTGCCGCAAGAAAGAGATTAGACTACTGTAGCTTTTATTAAAAAATTCTTTTCCAGATAGCTATGAGAACGGTGCCTTTAACTGAGGAGGCAAGGCATCGGATGCTAGAATTGATGCAGGACGACGAATGTCGAGTGATCTGGGACTCGTCCTTGCTGCTGCACTCCAGCAAGAACGCCACCAATTATGCCTATCAACAGATCCTCGACACGCTCAAGGCTGAGGGACACAAGGTTTTGTCATGTGAGCAAATTTTTGAAGTCGTTGAAATCAGGCTTGTATGCAAATTCTCGTGTTCGTCTATTTTTTTTTGTAGGATTTACGCTTAGTTTTCCAAAATCCCATACCCGTACAGGGATTATTGAAAATCCTACAAAACGTAGAATAGATACATGAAGATTTGATTTGAGTTTATTAGAGGAAACCTATTTAGGCTCTCAACTCCGGTACAACTTCAACGGCTTGCACGCTGTCTACAGAAAGCAGCTTGAGAAACTGAAGAGCGGGGATTTCCTCTACTATCATGTTACTTGGTCTTTCTTCGACAAGGTAATTTTACTGCAATTCTATCAAAAGAAAATCTTTCACTTCTTAAATCTGGTTAATCAAAATATCGCAACCCCGTAACTTGACTGAATAGTAATTAGGACTAGGTATTGTAGGGAAATGGTCGCTCACTTTTTACATACAATACAATCTCTGAAAGTTGCGAGGTTACGAGATTTTCAAATTACTCGAAATTTGACCAACTCCTCTAGAATTGATTCTTAAATTTTTGAAAAAAACGCATATCTAATCCATGATATTCCTGAATTCAGTTCGCGACTCTCTTTCACCCGGCGAATCTCGCTTCTCGTGATTTTCGGCAAATTCTTCCCAGCCAGGCAAATTCGGTGAAATCAGTCAAGCTTGTCGTCAGGTCGCAAGAGAGGTAGGAAAATAGGGCAGAAACTATGATCATCCAGAAAATTTTAGCCCGAAACGTATGAAAAAAGAATCGGAAGAGCCTTCGAAACAAGCTCAAGTTGGAAGGAAACAGGAACGAGTAGAAGTGTCTAGCACTGCTAGGAATCTGGGTATATCTACAAACTTTAAGACTAAAATATCTATCACTGAAAATCCGAAAAATTCTCATTCTAAAATTTGTTCAATGAAATTTTTAGCGAACACATTCACGACCCTCTGCGAGCAGTTGGAATCGAAAAAGCCCGGCTCATCGAAAACAGTCTGTTTGGAGATGATCAAAGTTATTGAAAAAGCCACACTCGTGTTCTATGATCTATAGTTTTGTACAAAAAAACATAATATTTTAAATCTCATCATTTCCTCGGGTCTTTTAAATCTGAATAAATTGATTCAAGTAGTTAATTTCTTTCTATGACCAAGAAGTCGTTAAATATCGCTAAATACCTTCAAAGTTTATCGAATTCGTGAATTTATCGTGTCGTTTTCTATGATCCTTAATAAATCCGCGTCTTTTCCAATTCTCAGAATATTTTGAATGTCTGACATCATTCCCTAATCTCTTCTCAGTGAATCAGATTTCTTTGTAAAAATCATGCTAACCTGAAATTACCAGCGAATTCTGACGCTCAATTGAGTAATCATTAGATAACTTTTTTCTCATTTGTATCATTTCTTTATTACCTTTCTCTCTCTATTCACTTACTCACTTACTCTTTCTCATCACTCACTGCAAGTGACAATTTTCTTTACTCCCAGTCAAACAAGTTTTCCTATTTCCATATCTTCATTTCAGTTGTGAAGTCTTTCTATGTTTTTTGTTCTCTAAAAATATTTTGAAATTTCCTTAAAATTCCAGGAAATTGAATTTCTCTTATCGATATTGCATCTTTTTACTGTCTGAAGAATCATGTCTACAATTTCACAAGTTATTTGCGTGCGTTTTTCACGAAAAGTTTTTACGCGTCGGATACATGAAAATGTTGAAGATTTTCACATGCTTACAAAGGAAATTACTGATTTTTCAAATTATCCATTCTCATTTCTTTCGTTAGTATTCACATTTCTCTATCTTTCCATCTTTTCCTCTCTATTTTCACGTTATTTAGCCCCCATTTCGGTATCGAATTTTCCGTCATTCTCACACTGGCCTCTCTTTTCTTCCCGAGCTGAATAAGCTTTTCCATTTTATCTTTCCACTCTCTCGTTCCCTTTTGCTATTTCCCTATTTAGCCCCAGGCATCTCGTTTTCCTGTTTGGTAGAATTCATCTAAAGCTTCTAAAATACTCTACTTCATCAAGTACACATATCATTCTTCCGTCACTATTTGAATTTTTCGTCCGAATGTTTATAGCTTGCATCACTTCCTTCAAATACATTCTATCGAGATCAAATTGTTGATGGTGAACTTTACAAAATATCTCGAAATAGCCCCTACTTTTACCGAATATTTATAATTTCGCCTAAATTTAGAGGTTTCATTTTTTACTTTGTTGACGAAAAAAACGTTCTGGTTTGGCCATTCTTCGTTTTTCGCCGGGTCTCTCTCCATCAAATTGCAATCGAAAATTGGGCGAATAGGCGAGTAAAGAGCGGCAAAATTTAGCAAGCAGACCCTCGTTTTCCCTACCTTTCCCTTTCTCGGTCAGAATTCAATAGCACTTTGGAGGGGGCAGCGTAAAAATACATCACCCGAATAACAACACACGTTCATTATTCTGCAGCGTTCGCTACCTGGGCAGTGTTCACTTTTCAAATTTTCTCGAGTAATTTCCAGCTTCTGTGCCAAATTCTCTAGAAATTCGGAATGATCACGACTTCCTTATTCTTTTTCTCGTTATTGAAGTCGATAAATTCTACAACATTTGTCCTTGATCCCTTGGATTTTGCTGATTTTCTGAGATAGTACGCGACAATATTCTTTGAAGAGTTGTAATACTTTTTCCTGAATCACAATTCCATTCCCTATTCATTAATTCGTCATTTTCACGACAGAAACACAACTTCCTCCAAAATTCAATATTCGCAGTAAGCCAATACGAAAGCTCACAACTCACTAGAACATGATTTTTTGGGATCCAAACCTCGAAATTTCATGAGTCCCACATTTTGTGATTTTCCTTCGTCTTCTCTCGATCAATTCCATGTTCTCGTTAATTTTCATGAAATGGTCTTGATGTTTCTATTCTTTAGAAGATGACGATCCTTTTCGACCCGAACTTCCAGTTGCTCAGAGAGGATCAGTCCATTCGCGTCTTCAACATTCTCCTATGCATTTCCCAAGGATGCGGTACGTGACATTTTCATGTAAATAAAAAAATCCAAAATTATTCGACTTCCTGTAAAATTCACCAGATCTTGAGGTCAGGAAGTGTAGGAACAAGGAAAAAAAAGCTGATAAACTCGACAAATGGTGGTCATGGTAAATCGGCAAAAATACAGGAAGCCAAACGATTCTATTTGTGTTCCATAGATCATTCTAGAAACTTAGATGGCTTGAATTCTGGTTTCTGAATTGTCTGAATTCCAATTCTTTCAAGTCCAAATTTCGTGCACTCTTAAAAAATTCACTAACGAAACTGATCTTTTCATTGAAACTGATGATGATTCCAAATTTTGCAGGTGTCCTAGCTGTGCTTCTAGTGGCGATATGGATGGGCAGCTATGAGAACGGCTTCGCGTGGTCCGAGGACCCCAGCAGGGAGTTCAACTATCATCCCACATTCATGGTTATGGGAATGGTAGGATAATTTAAAAATGCATATTTTCGAAAGAAAATATCTTATTAACAGCCTTTTTATCAAGTTTTCTTTCAAAGATAGCAGGATTTTCAACTTATTCATTAGTTAAAAACACTTCAAGAATGAAAAATGTATTACTTAAAGAGGAACCATTTTTCTTACATTCCAGGTATTCCTGTACGGCGAGTCGCTGCTGGTGTACCGCGTGTTCCGCAATGAGCGCAAGAAGTTCACCAAGACACTACATGTCGTTTTACATACTATGGTATTTTTTATTTGAATATTTTCTTTCATTTATTATTTCTAGGTACTAATCTTCATGGTGCTCGCGCTCAAGGCCGTATTCGATAATCACAATCTGAACCGCGATGAAGAAGGTATTTGTAGAAAACTATTTTATTAAATCAGTAATCCTGAAAACGTGAAAATAGAATTGACATTTTGAGCATTAGTCAATTTTTATATCTTTGCGAAAACCTTACTCTCGATGAGATATATTTCATGCTTATCGTTGATAATTTTGTTGAATTGCAGGCAAACCCAGCCCAATCGTCAACATGTACTCGGTGCACTCGTGGGTCGGCATGACGGTCGTCGTTCTCTTCTGGGCTAATGTGAGTAGTGACACTTTGATAGTTAAAAAATGACAATTGTGCATTTGACATTTTGGAAAATGACAACGATTCCTGTTTCAGTACATCGTCGGGTTCATCTCATTCTACTTCCCCGGACTACCTGTGCCAATGAGACAGTTGGTGAGAAATTTGTAGATTTTTAAATAGAAAACTTGGAATGAATTGATTAGAGATAAAATTCATTGATTCATCTACGAAATATTCGGAAACAAAAATAATAATTGCTTGATCTTTTCAGATAATGCCTTTCCACCAACTGGCGGGCCTGCTCATTTTCATGTTCGCCTCAGTCGCCGTCGGAATGGGCATCGCTGAGCGCGCCGCTTGGAAAAATAGGTAGGCTTTTTGGATCTTATTTCTCCAATTTGATTTAGTCCTTCATTTTTCTTTTTGCAAATCGCTAAATCACAAATCAGTCCAAAAAGTTCTATTTTATTTCAACCTTCCCTGGCCATATCTCTTTTATCGAAGAAAAACGTTATATGAGAATCTAAAAGTAGATCTCTAGAATTGTGTCAACTTTCGAGTTTGTTAAATTCAAAATCGTCTTTTTTTTAGTTGCTGGACACAGCATGGGGAGATGTGCGGCAAGCAACTTGTGTCGAACTTCGTGGGCGTGTTCTCGTTTCTCTACACCATCTGCGTGCTGCTGCTCGTGGCCAACCCACGATGGCGCAGACAGCCTCTGCCCGAGGAAGAACAGCTCCATCACTTGACCAGCAGCATGAGTCACCACTCAATGCAGGATTAGAGGCACGGGCTTAAAGCTAATAAAACCTCCCGTTGAATGATAATGAAAATAGAAAACCATGATCTTATATTAGAAGTTGTACAGTTTTAGAAAAGTTTGAATTTTTATTTAGTCGAAACGATAAATATGATAACGATGGAATAATATATGAATAGATCATCTTTAAAATTGACATTTTTTTAAATCGAAAAAAAAACTTTAGCTAATCGCACCGATTGAAGATTTTACTAATTATTAAAATTCAAATTTCAGGACTAAATCGCCAAGTCACTATCATTGGACTATCCCTGACCATTCCTACAAATTCCAGCTGCAACAAAAAATCAAACCAAGCCCAACTCAGCCTGTTTTCCTCGACTATCTTTCAGAGCAGATCGTCAATTAAAAAAATACTGTAATTTCGTTATTTTTGTCGATAGAAATAGCGCGGTTTGGTTTTTCTCAGAAATTTTGCAAACATCATGATGATTTTCGAATCTATCGTCCCAAAAGTCTTTAAAGTTTCAATCATTTTTGACCTCTCTAAACTCTCGTACATAACGAAATAAACAGTCACACAATTCTATTTTTTTTGCATATCTAGATTTTTTCTGAAAATATTCTAATAATTTAGTGTCTACAAAAATTCTGTAGTAAACGGTACTTTTTTCTAGTCTACTTTCCTGCATAATTATCGCTTCGATTTTTATACGTTTGTGATCATAAAGTGGTTCGTAATTTTCTTCTAAAAATTCTGATCACTTCATTTTTATTATACCAATGCATTCCGCTAATTCTGTGTCTAATTTGGCTCTACATATCGGTATTTTCTCGTCATTTTGGAAAAGTAATTATTTCTTTCAAAAATGACTTTCTTTTCGATTTTGATTATTTTCCTGATCTCTATCCATATTTTTTTTATAGGTAAACACGCATCAATAAATATTGGTGCTATGGTAATCATAATGCAAAAATGTCATTTTCAGATGAAATAATAGCGACTAATAAAGTTTTATTTGTGAACAATTCCTGATGCCCAGATCTAGGAAGCGTTTGGGTCAAAGTTAGATAGTGCAAGTGGGGATAGTTGCTCAAGTGATCTCATGTTTCTGATTTCATGACTCCTAAGTGGCGAATTTTGAAAATTACGAATTAGAGGTATTATCATAAAAGAGCATGCGAATGTGAGATGGCATTAACTCGTGCTTTTAGTGATTTTCACGCTGAGATCGTCTAGAATTTATTCTGAAAATTCACTTGTTTACTTTATTTCGGAAAGAATAGAGCTTTCGAAAGAAAACAACTTCAATAAGAAATACAGCTTCACTCGGCTTAACAACATTGTGTAGCCATACAAAATCGGGTACGGCAAAAGTAATTTAAAAAAAAAAAAAAGCTTTGAACCCTGACGAATTTCATTACGATGAAAAACGCGTTAGAAAGTTAGAGCTTAACCAATTTAGAGAAAGCGCAAATTTTACCTTCTTTGAAAAACGGTATACGAAAGGTAAAAAGACAATTTCCCGCCAGAAACAATTTCATAAATATTAACTTGAGATGAAAAATTCACGTTTCCTACTGAGCTTTGATACACCCATTCAAAATACCAACAATCATAAATTACAAAAGAAAGAAAAACAACAAATTCAAATTAACGGGGTCACTAGGTCACCAAAATGTTGGCAACAAATACCCTAAACCATTTTCAAATAATTAGCACGACCCCTGAGAAAACAGTAAAAATAAAATTTAGCAACGATGAAAATTGTCGCTAGTTAATTGAGGAAGGGGTTATTAAAAATCAGACTCGTTTTCATTAAACCGGATTTGGGTAAATCAGAAATTGAAATTAATTTTAATAAACCTAAAAAGAAAAGTAATATTGGAAGATTGAAACATCTAAAAACATAAGAGAAAATTTGAAAGGAAAACATTGTACGGTTTCCAAAATATCAAAACGTTGGTTTTCAAACAAACTTGTAAGAAATAACTTTTATCAAAATAAATTTCCCAATTTATCACAAAAGATTTTCTTTATTTCTTATCACTAATTCAAAATTTGAGTATCTTTCACAAGTTCGTTCCAACTTTAATACGGCTCCAAAATTCCTACCTTTCCCATTGTTCAATAGAAGATGAGGTCGGGGTTGCCTTGGTCGCGATCGGAGAACATGAATCGGGGCTCGCTGGAGACGTCGTAGGAGTCGATGATAGCGGGCAGCATGCAATCGGAGGATCGCTTAGACGAGCTGGTGCGGGAAGAACTCGACGATATGCTGTCAGATCGCCTTTTAATCTGAAAATTAAAGGGAAAAATCATGATGAATTTGACCTTTTTTGAATTTTTAAAATTTGAATTATGAAAAATGGCATTTTTAAGTTTAAATCAAATACCACAATATAAGCAGGAACTTGTACCTATTTTCAATTAAAAAGACAAAATAGGCTTAGAGTTTTATATTCTGTAAAGTTGAATTTTCTAACCTGATTTTTCAACCCAGGCGGACCAGTTTTCCACGATATCGGTGCGAAATGTGGACACTAGAATTTTTCGTTTTGTAAAATTATAGGTTTCAAAAAATCCCCCACATTGATTTCCTGGACGTAAGATCCGAGCATTCCATCGACCTCGTCGTAGAATCCCGGCTGTAAAACGCGAGTCATGTGGTCGCGCGATTTGTAGTGCTGAAAAATTTTGCAAAAGTAAAAAAAAAACTTATTATCTATTGTAAATTGAAATTTAATTATTATTTTTTCAATCTCAAAATTTTACCAATCTCAAGTCCTCCTCGTACTTGGTGCCGCAAATCTCGCAGTATCCGCCTGCCTTCTGCTTCTGAAAAAATACATGTTTTTAGAAGAAAAGATTAGAATATTTTAGAAATCGGAATTCTCTACATAAAATCTTTTTGAAACCTACAGTAGTAGTGAGCCGCCTCTGATTGTTGTTGGGAATGATCATTCCGTCCTCGGCGATTTCCTTCGCTGCCATTTCTTCCCGCTGAAAATTTAAAAAATATTCCAGCTGGCTTTATTTTTCTACGTTTCAACATATTTCGAGAAAAAGTTCCAAATTCAATGCTAAAGAATAACAAAAACAGCTTGATATACAATCAAAGTACCTGACGCCTTTCCATCTGCTCTCTGCTCGCCTTGTGAAAGAGCGAATTGCCGTATTCCAGACCCACATAGAGTGTACGGTAGTTGTCTTTGGACGAGAATTGCTGAATAAAAAGTTGAAAACGGTATTTTTCAACAAAAGGCAAGAATTTCAATATTTTTCAAAATTTTCAAACCTTGTAAATGGGGCAATAGGACTGACAAGCGTCTTCCATTTTCAGGAACGGCGGCCGCAGTTTTTTCTCCTTCTTTTGGGACCCAATCGAGTCATTCTAAAAATTGTAGAAGAATAAAATGTTGAACTTCGAAAAATAGAAAAACCCTACCAAATTTAAGAGCAGCGACTTTCTCGGATTGACCTTCTGCGGGGCGTTTGTCACCGAAATCGATGTCGCCAGTCGGGTCTTCACCATTTTCAGATAGATCTTGAAATTGTTCAGAGTACGGACCTGAAAATGAACCAAAATGAGAAATCAATCAATTTTTCAATATTTCATAAACTTTTTTAAAATTAATTTTCATATCATAGAAGTTCGAAATAATGCGGGTTATTTGGAGACCGTGAGATATCGAGACACGAGACATAAGCAAAATAGTATAGGGGATGGTAGGGCAGGATTTCTTTTCCCACACTATTTCTCCATCTCTCGTGTCTCGTGGAATCGCGATTTCCTAGTTGCCAAAATGCGAAAGATAGATTGCAAATATAGAAATTTAGTTTTTTTTCTGAACCATACCTTGATATTGGAATTGTGTGCCTGCCTGAGGAGTATAGGCAGGGCCTTGAGCGTGGCCGGGGCGAGTTTCTCCGCAGGTTTGTCTATGCTCATCGTCGCTCGCTCCAGTCTTTCTGCAGATCGATGGTCCGAAATAAGAGTCACGCGGTCTTTGCCGTTCTGAAATTCCTCTATCCTTCTCAAAATACTGTATTCGTGATAAAGTCCTAAAAGATCATAATTTAAAAATTGAAGCTATACAAAATGGTATAAAACCCTGCCAACCCATCTTTATCCTATCTGTATGGATTGAGACTCGTAAAATTCAGAGCTTTGCGTATCATGAAAATTCCTTATAACTTAAAAAATCATATGAAATCTAACCTGACTGTTGATGGAATCGACGATGTTGCCGCCCATTTTGACGATTTCCGCGGCCAGCTGCGTGTACTCCTTCCGATCCTCCAGATCCAGAATGTAGCTGCGGCCCTGAATTTTTTTTTTTAATTTTCAAGAGCCATACCCATTCTTTAATTTTTTATGCATTTTCTTCAAAAATATTTTTTAATTTACAAAATCCTCACCACAAGCGGCTTTGCCATGTAGACGATGCGCGAATTCGACGAGTTCGAATGAGGAACTAGCGATGAATTTGGACGCTTCCCGACTGAAAATCAAGATAATTAGGCAATTAAATAGAAAATGAAAAGTAATTATCTCAAGCCCCTTCAGGTAGATTTACTATTTTTCCGGCAATATTTATAGCTCTTTCAAGATAATTACTAGAGACAATATGTTAATTAGCTAGTTAATTACCGACTTGGTTGGTCAGTTAAATTGATTACCTGACGTGTCGCCAGCTGCCAAGTTAGTGCCCATGTCGATGGCAAGCGGCCGTTTCCTCGACTTGCTAAGCATCTCCCCGTCTTCAAACTTCTTCAGACCAATTAGCAAACTAGTTGGAGAGGATAACTACCTAATTAATTGAGTAATTAGCGCGATAATTGGGGAAAATTAACGATGATTCGGAAAGATCATTTTTGAAAGTGGGCGGTCGAACTTTGAAATTCATGCAAAGGCGAGTGTAAAGATAGGACGGAAAGAAGATGGACTAAAAAGGGCTCATAGAAAAAGGCACCGGGATACCGGGACACCAGTTAGAAAAAGGCACCACTTTTTTCTTTTTTTCTCTTGCTTCCTCATACTATTTCTTAGAAAAAGTGGTGTCTTTTTCTAACTGGTGTCCCGGTGCCTTTTTCTAGGAGCCACTAAAAAGCTATAAAAATTCGGATTTTTGTTGGTTTTTTGGTCAATCGATCAAGGCTGTCTGAAGTTCGAAAAAAAATCGAACTTTAACTTAATTTGAACTTTCAAAAATTCTCGAGTCGAACTTGAACTGAACTGAACCTCCAGACAGTTCGAAGTTCAGTTTAGTTCGTACAATCCTGATTACAAGGAATATTTATTCCAGTTATAATTATTCTTCGTCACTTATAGATGTCTTCGGAAGTTTCTGTATCATGCCATCGAATTAGAATGCACGAAATTGAATAAATATACTTTTTATTAAAATCATGAAAATTATGAAAACTTCAATGTATTGAAATTGAAGATTTTAGATATCAAATTTTCCGACTTCATGCCATTCATTCGTTTGTGGATCGTATTCTTCGATTGAACCACAAAAAATTTTCCAGAAAGGTTTTTGAAATCTAAATTAACAAATATCTCGCATAAAGATATGCCAAGTCTCAGCTCACCCTCCCATTGCATACAATTTTCCACTTGCGACAACAAGAGAATGACCGTGTCTTGCATAATTCATATCAGCGATTTGAGAAATTCGACTGTCAACAGGAGCTGAGGAGTCGAAACACAGACAGCATTTGAATACATCACCATAATTACTAAATATACAATGATACATTATTTATCATACAAAATCAACGACTTCCGTCCTCCAGTTATGTAAATTTTTTCATCTAGCGATGCAACTCCGAAAAAATCTCGTCCTTCTGGAATCTCTCCAACTTCAATCCATTCCTGCTCATCGTCTGATAATCGGTATATCTTATTACTACCATATCCATAAATAACTGAATACCCATAATTACAATAATGAGTATGCTATAATGTGACCGTATAAACTTTCATCGCATGTTATTGTTTGAGCATTTTTAATTGGGAGAGGAAAAGTAGGTTCTGTTCCCCATTTTCCATCTGTTAAAACCTGAATTAATTATTTCGTGAATTTTCATTCGATTTTCCTACATCAACGCGATTCGTATTTTCCCCTGTTTCAGGATCTTTTCCACCCAAATAATACAATTTGTCTTTGAAATAAGCCACAGATGCACATCTACGCCATTCAGGAGGATCTGGTCCTGCAAAGAATGCAATAAAATTAAGCCAATCTACTGGCTTTTGTAATATTACCTCTAGTGATTTGTCGAGTATTCAGGTCAAAGGTTTCAAACCATTCTTCAGAAGAATTTAATGCAAAAATCTAAAATTTACAAAATTGGCAATGCCAAATAAACTAATCTACCTTAGTTTTTGTTGTTGCTACTTCACATGAGTGTAAATGATTAGTAAATTTAATATGCTTAACAGAATTAGCATGCGAATCAAACAGACAAATTCTTCCTTTCCAAATTCTGTCGTTTTCATATACTAAGTGCTAAAGTTAACTTCGAGGATACAACAGAATATTTTCCTACAATAGAATAAAGCTTTCCTCTCGAGCGCTATCGGCAGATATTTCTTGATTATTTGCATCGTTCGCTTGTTAATCCAGGCCAATTGTCCCAGATCTCTGAGTTCGGGATATTCGCAGATCAACAATATAATTTCGACTGGTAAATTGGCTAACATCTTTGTTGTTTTTGTTAAGAGACCTGAACAGTCACTATAGTATTATTTCGAAATGGAAACAGTAAAAGAGTATTGCTTGAATTAGGGAGTCTGCAATTAATGATTTAGAATTAAATGCAACCCTATTTAAATGAAATATCAAGCTGAGATTCAGAATATACAGATTGAAGCTAAAAATAAATGAAGAAGAAAAAGAAAAATGACCATTTATGGATGACGAGAATTGAGAAGGATGACGAATTTGGCAAATGGATCTTTGGGTCACTTACTCGGTATTTCCTGTATCTTTTCATGCACTATTTCTTTGTTCATTGATTATGCAGGTGATTTTGAAGGTGTGTTGTGATCACTTTCAAAAAGCCTTTGGGTTAAATTGTCTTCACATTTATGATCGTAGTCTAGCAAGTCAGAATGACGTAGAATTGAACGGGATCTGGATTGGGGAAAAATGAAAGTTTTAAACTTCATAAACTTATTCTATGGTGATCAGATTTGAAAAAAAATCATTAGGCAGGCACGACAGAAGTACAGGGCGTTTCAAGTTTATCTACCCAATTTACTTTTTGAATAACTTTTTTA